>JAJOOR010022494.1:0-21358 GCA_036250505.1 Solanum acaule | reverse complement strand
ATTATATAATATACAAATTAATGGACAAATTCAAATAAAAGTGAAATACAATTACATAAACACTCAATTTTTAAAATTATTACGTTGCTCCCATAAATTCTCTATTAATGCATTACGGAGTTCAAAATGAGCATTTTTGTCCTTAATTTTTTTATGTCTAGCTAGAAGTTGTTTAAATCGGAGATTTTCATCTACCACCATTTATGTCGTTGGAGTTGGAGCCTCTACGACATCTTGAATTGGTGCATTAAGATCACGTTGATCCTCGATTATCATGTTGTGCAATATAATGCATGTAGTCATTATATCATGTAGCACTTTCTTTCTCCAAAAACGTGACGGTCCTGCAAAAATTGCAAAATGTGATTGTAAAACTCCGAATGCACGTTCAGCATCTTTTCGGCACGATTCTTGTTTCATCGCGAATTAATTATTATGTTATGTATTGTATTTTATCTTGCATTTAAATTATTATGTTATGTATTGTATTTTATCTTGCATTTAAATTATTATGTTATGTATTGTATTGTTATCTTGTATTTTAATTATCATATTATGTGTTGTATTTTTAAATTAAATTTTTCATCCTATCATTTTAATTTTGTGTATTCTTTATAGTGAAAATTAATAATAAAATCAAATTATATTATCAACGAAAATTTAAAAAAAAATACTATTAATTCGGAATGAAAGTAGTATATATTAAATAATATATTTTTTAAAATATTATATTACATTTAAAAGAAGTATGAATAGTAGATATTTAATTAATGACATTATATGTAAAATAATATGTTAATTAGAAAGTAATAGAAATAATAATAAAATATTCAAAAAGTGAAATAGAGAGTGTGAATAGTAGTTCTCCAAATTTGGAGAACTACTATTCACCTCTCTAAATATGAAGAATAGAGGGTGATATAGAGTTGGGTTGGACCTCTCTAAATATGAAGAATAGAGGGTGATATAGAGTTGGGTTGGAGTGCTCATTCTCTATTTTACTCTCCAAATATAGAGAATGGAGATTAAAATAGAGGTTGATTGGAGATGGTCTTATGCTCTTTTTTTTTCCATGTTTTGAAATTTTCCCTCTATTTTGTTATGTTTTTTGTTGTTGTCATCTTTGTTTTCACTGTTCTATTTTTTTGTAGTAAATTCTATTTTTTATTCAATGGCACGAAAAGAGACCCAGCTTGGGCAACACTATTGTAGGTCGCATTCTGCAATTCTCTTCTTTTTTTTCAATTTTTCAATATAATCTTCTCTGCTACTGCGCTACGATTAAATCCACTCTTTTTTTCTTTTTATTGTTATGTTTTTTGTAGTCTATTCTATTTTTTTAATTCAATGGCACAAAAAAGAGATCCAACTTGGGCGTATGGTAGGGGTGGGCATAAATACCGGAAAACCAAAAAACCGATCCAAACCAAACTAATTTGGTTGATTTCAATTTTTTGACTTTTTGGAATTTCAATTTTTTGGTTCGGTATTCGGTGTAAGGGTCAAAAGAAATCGGTGCACCGAAAAAACTGAAATTTTATTAACTAAATTTAAAATAATATTTTAAATTTTATTAATTATATATTTTGAAATTTTAACCCAAAACATTTTAATTTTTTGACCCATCCAATTCCAAATTTTGGAACCCCTAGCCTTAAAACAAACAAACGAAAACTAACAAGTCACACTTCTTACTTCATAGCACAGCCGCAACCCACACTCTAGTCTTCCCTTCGACTTTTCGCAAGAATCTCAATTCAGTCTTCTTTGCGGCCGCCGACGTGACTTCTCTCCAATGGTGTAAGGCATCTCTCAGTCGCGACAATATGTAAGTTGTAACTTGAAACTCTCACTCTCGTCTAATTTCTCTCACTCTCAAGCACCTCTATTTATTTGTGTTGTCAAATGTAAAATGCTCGTCGATGCCTACTACTGCTACAAAAAATCATTTTTTTTTTATGATTTCATAGATTGTTGTTGGTTGTTGCTAGAGTGACTTGGTTCTTCTGTTGTTATTTAGTCTTCAATAATTGCCTTGCGTTTTCATTCTCTTACACTATAGTCTTATAGTTACTCAGTTACTCTTTCAAATTTTCACTTATTGTAGATGGAGGATGAAAGTAGAGTTAGTGTTGCCCGGTTCAACTGATCACTTGACACCCAAGATACAAAGAAAAGCGAAGAAATGGCACCAAGATCCAAAGCTTGGCAGCATTTCGATAGGTGGTTTAAAATGGTATTAGTAAAGCGAAGTGCAGGTATTGTCACCAGCTTCTTGCTTGTACTTCCATCAATGGTACAATAGGATTGAACCACATTTAGCAAGGTGCCAATTTTATAAACCTATCATTGAAAGTGCTTCTCCACACAAGATAAATTTCCCATCTAAGGAAGCACCACTTTGGAAATTTGAACAAGAATTAGTTAGGAGGGTTTTAGTTGAGAAAACAATTGTGGATGAACTACCTTTTAGCTTCGTTGAAAAGGAAGGCTTCAAAAAGTTTATAAACAAAGTCCAACCTCTATTTTGGATTCCTTCTCGTAGAAGGATAACAAGGGGTTGTTATGAACTTTATGGTGAACTTAGATACAATCAAAAAAATTCATCCAGAGAAGTACTACCAAAGATTTGTCTCACCACCGATATATGGACATTAATGCAAGGAATTAATTATATGTGTTTGACTGCTCACTTAATTGGGTGTTGCATAAAAGAATACTAAATTTTTACCAAATCTCTAGTCATAAGGGTGGGCAAATGGCAGAGGCTATTGGTAATTGCTTGCTTGATTGGAACTTGGACAAAGTATTTTGTGTTACTGTTGACAATGTTTCTTCTAATAGTGTTATGGTTACACAATTGTCAAAGCAGATCGATATGTGGGAACCAATATAATGGGTGGTAAGCATCATCATGTGAGATGTATGGCTCACATACTTAACTTAATTGTGCAAGAAGATTTGAAGGAAATTGATATTTCTGTCAAACGAGTTAGGCAAATGGTGAGGTATGTTAGATCATCTCCAGCAAGAACAAGAAACTTTGTGAAATGTTGTTAAGTCCAAAAGATAGAATGTGATAAAACATTATCGCTTGATGTGCCTACTATGTGGAATTCCGCCTACTTGATGTTAGAAACGACACAACACTTTGAGAAGGCCTTTGATAGGTTTGATCTTTTTGATGCAAATTTTAAAACTTATCTATCTACTCATGTTTGTGAAGATGGAAGTATTGTAGATGCGCTTGTATGTGATGATTGGGCGAATGTGAGAAATGTGGTAAAGTTTCTTGAAAAGTTTTATGAGCTTACCATAAAGGTTACAGGTAGGATATATGTGAGCTTGATGTATACTTGAAATTGTGTTTAACAAGTGACGGTCTTAATTTAAGTACTATGGTTGGGCGTATGATTAAAAAACACTCAAGAGCTATTGGGGTAATCCTGAAAATATGAACCCAATGATTTATATTGCTTTCGTGTTAGATCCTCGTAATAAGTTTGTGTATGTTAGCTTTGGACTTGAAGAGCAATTTGGGGAGGAAATAGGAAAAAAGTAGATAAAGGAGTGAATGTTTATATGAAAGCTTTGTTTGGAGAGTATTTGAAAAAAAAGGTTGAACCCATCCGTGGCCCCCTAAAGTTGGCACTAATTTTTACTTACACCTAAACTAAGATTTGTTCATTTTAAACACCTCATGCCAGGCCTCAATGTGTCATTTTGGCACTTTTTGCTTACATGATATAGTGAGTGTGATACACTTGCTGACTGCGCGTGAAAGACTTATTTAGCCACTTTTTAATTATTTTTTCTTCTTCTTCTCCATTTTCCCAGAAGCTTAAACTTCAACCATGGTGAATGAAGATAGCTATAACGAAATGATGAAAAAACTATGGAAAGCATATTAGAAGTTTAGGAATAGACCCATTTCAAGATTTAAATATTAAAAAGATTTGATAATTTAATTTCAAATAAAATGTGATTTAGTACAATAGAGGGAGGGAGAGAGAAAGAGAGTGGTGGTTGTGGTCGATCTCCATTTTTTTCAGTGAACAAGATGGTGATGATATTTTTTCAGATCTGAAAAAATAGAGAAAATAGTGATTGAAAAACTATATTTAACTCACAAATTATTTTTAAGTAAAGGATTTTAAAAATAAAAAATAAACCCAAAAAAAAAAAAGAGCGGCCGTCGGGAGAAATGACCGTCTCCTTCCAAAACTTAAACTTTTTTGGAGAAGACAATCAACAGGAGTGGCGGGGGTTGAGGTGGGGTTGTTTTTAAAACACTGGATCATACTATCAAATTCAAAAACCATCTCTAATTTTTATTTTCAAAAAAAATGTCAAGTTTCTAACAAAAATTCAGTTAATTTCCGTACTAAATTTATAATTTTATTATTCTTCATGAGCAATGTATTCAACCAAAAATATTTTCTTAATAATACTTTCATAACAATAACACTTTGGGCAGGGCATCCCAGTGCACAAAGCATCATCTGTTCACACAGTGTTCACACAGGATCTGAGGACCCCAAGGGATATGATGTACACAGCCGATTCTAATGCAAGCATTAGTAGCTGCTTCCACGATTTGTACTCGTGACCTATTCACAGGAAGATAACTTTACCACGTTACATTAACTTTTTCATGAACTAACATAACTAAAATTAGTTGGTTGATTTTTCCTTAAGGTGGACATCATTGCACCTTGGTATACCTCATTGAAACACGGACAAACCTAAGCAATGTGAAGCGACCAACCCGCACTCACTTTCATTCGGTTCTTAAGTACAACTCGGGCATGCCTTCAATCATATGAGTGTAACATCAAAACCCTATGAAGCATAAACAACATCAGAGAATTAACCTAAATAGTCGCTCATTCAACCGCTTAAACTAAAAATAGCCGGGTGGATGTATAGTATGTGTATAACCATGTATAATCAGTATGTAATCCATGTATACCGGCTAGAAAAGTAAATAATGAACCCAGCCAACTATTTCTGTAAGGATCCCCAAACATCGGTGGACAACATTTCTTACAAACCTTAACACTAAGCAAGGGCATGTGTAAAAACTCATTTAGTTCATATCAAATCCAAATTCATGCATTTGTCTACAAATAATCTACACCAGCTAAGCAGAATCTGGCATGGTACATTACCAGAGACTAACTTTCCCCCTTTTCCGGCCTTGAAAAACAGGTACCTCAGTCAACCTCAAAATATCAAGTCAAGCTTACTAGTTTAGAAACATGTAGACTTTACACCGAAATTAACATAGTATTAATTTGTATTTAAAAAAGAAAGAGTTCCACACGGAAGAGTGCAGCAAGGTAGGAAATAAAACCATGTTTTACCTATTTCTTTCTATCTACAGTAGACCAACAACTTGTCATTCAACAGAAAAGACAAGTCAAATGTTGTTATCTTGCAATTCATCAGAAAATCTAAAGAAGCAACTATACTTACCATGAGAGGATTCAACATCAAGGATTAGGTCAAGTGCATAGTCATAGTATGGAACTTGACCACTCAATCCACAAAGATTAAAATCATCTTGAATGTAGTCATCATCAACCTCACAAAAGAACTCATTCCCACGCAGGTTACAAAACCAAGAAATCCATGATGTGTCATCTCCATCAGAACCACTAACATCAGATTCTTCACTGTCTGATTCAGATTCCTCTGCAACGTACACAACCATGGGCATTTACTCATATCATGTTTGACATGCAAGTAAGAAAGTCGGCACTAAGAAAACAGAAGCATAGGCAAAATAAATGCAGTCATTGCACTAAATGGCTGGTGTCATTAGATTAACCAAAATATAGCAAAAAATGTTCTGGCTTTTCTTAAGGGGAGTAATGAAAATATAGAGGAAACATGTTCTGGCTTTTCCTAAGAGGAGTAACAAAAATATAGCAGAAACTATCTTACACTTTCCAGTATCTATGGGTAAAATACGCCAACTCTCTGACATAAAGCACCGGAAGATACCACTAATCAAAATTCAAGGTTGATGTAGAAAGAGTAGTGAAAATTGAGTGGAAATTTGAGTTGGCTTTCCAAGTAACTGTAGGTAGTAAGGAGAAACAAATTGATAAATACTCTTGGTTTCAATTGCTGTGAGATACCAAATGAAAGCATCATTTATAACCACATTACCCCATCACCCTAAACCATAATTGTTAGATGCTGCAGCTGAGTGCTCATTAATAGATCCATCTACAATGAATCCACTTGTCAGGAAGTCCCAAGTAAGCAGATCTAAGAATCCGACAAAAGAAGCAATTGCTAAAAAGACATACTATCGAAAGTCACAACTTACAACCAACAATGTGACATGCTTGCAACCAGAATATTTAGCAAAAAAAAATGGAGTATAACCCTTTTAGAACCAGGTGATCCCCAACAGCTAATGGTACACAGTTTGAAACTTGTATAATGGGTCCGCCACTCTACCCTTCTCCACTTAAATACAAGTTCTTTGTCTGGGGTTCAAACATGTGATGTGTACCTAACCCACACATCATGTGTCTAAAACCATATAAGATTTTACCTTAAATGGTTTTGAGAATCTAGAACTATCTACAATGTAACTTTAGAAGATACAGAAGGAACCTCGAGCAGAATAGAATGACATTCCAGTAACAGCTTTTCCAGTCATGTTCCCCCTTTGAAACTTGACAGAACTTTTTCCTGATCACATTCTACGTTTTTCTTTTTTGATAAGGTACCATAATCCTGACCACATTCTAGATGCTTTCCGAAGAAAAAGAACATCCCATTACTCTAGTCAACTTAAACGCATTTTATCAGGATACAAACCCCTACTTAAAGAACATAAATCCATGCAAGACGACCCCACTGAGAAGTGCCAAAGGAGATCCTTTACATATCCATACAGATAAATATAAAGTTTAGTGAGTTTTAGAACCAATTTACATGTATAATTTGAACAAGAAAAAGAGAGCCAATTGGATCTCCAAAAAAGTTTTAAAGAAAAAAGAATTAATTGGACAAAATATCAGGCCAAACTTAAAGCCTCAAACTCATCTCCAGCTAAATGAATGATATATGAGAACAATGTAATGCACTGAGAAACATAAATATTGATTGTAGCAATAATGGAAAAGGGGGGGAAAATTCAACATAAAAGATGATCCTTACCATCGGAGCACTTGTTTTTTGTGGTCAGAGTAGATGAAGAGAGAGTGTCACGCTGATGATCCATATGATGATTGGGATGACGCTGATGCAATTTTCCGGTAACAACTGTAGATGTAGAGGGAACAGCTTTTTCCTTCAACGCCCTTGACGTAGACGCTGAAGACTTGTCCAACTGCTTATCTAATGCATCGTTGATTCGCTTCCCTCCAACCATTTCCGATTTGGAAGAACCACCACCACCTCGATCTCTATACATTTCCTTTCCTTCTCTATAACAATAACTATATCTATAACTCTATCAACGAAATGGAGAGAGATCGAGAAGAACTGTGTGTGTTCAGATAGTGAGATGGAGAAACGGAGATAACTAGGGTTTCGTCTAACATTCCAGGGAGAAAGGACACCAGACTTCCTCAGCTTCTAATTTCTCTTTTTTTTTTTCTTCTTAAATTGAATTTGTGTAATTAGTAGTTAGGGTTGTTTATGGTTCGATTTGGATCGATTATTAGTTAAAATTTAAACCAAATCAATTTAAATCGGTTTTTAAATTGATAATCAAACCAAACCAAATTTTAAAAAAAATTGTCGATTTTGTTTGGTTTTTTCTGTTCAAAAGTAATACTCCCTCCGTCCCTATTTACTTGTCCATATTTCCTTTTTTGGTTGTCCCTATTTAGTTGTCCATTTTGACAAATCAAGAAAGGACAACAAATTTTTTCCTATTATACCCTTATTTACACTTCTTGAAAATTGTAAAAGTGTATGTTGTTTCCCTCTAATTTATTTCACTTGAATTCAAAGAAGTGGTTGTAATTTTGAAGTGACAAGTTGTCATAAGGGTAAAATTGTAACTTCACTGTGCTAATCATTATTGCCTTAATCTGTGTGCCATTTCTAAAGTGGACAACTAAAAAGGGACGGAGGGAGTAAGTTTGTTGAGAACATATGTATCTCGATAGACACAAACACTTAGTACATGAATAATTCACAAATAAGCTATTAGATGAACAAAGTGATTCATCCAATGTACCAATTTTTAGAAACTAAAAAAACTCATTACTAATAGCATAAAGTTGGTTTAATATTCTGGAGATCTCAATATCTGATCAATAGATTTTTCAATAAAATTACACCTTAAAATATTGAGAAATTACTTCTAAAAAAAATCAATATTTCATAGTCAAAACTAATCAATTACCATCTTCTTTAACTTGAGCTTTAAATAATTCAATGCTACATTAGAAAATTTATAAAGAATAGAGAAAGTGTGATCTTTAAAGTAATGAATATTGAGGGATTTAGACTTAAGGTTTCAATAGTTGGGGTAAAATTTAAGTGTTGGACTTCAGAAAATAGTAAAATTAAAGACTTAAGTTAATTAAAATTTATCTAAATACTTATATTTTATTGGGATAAGGGTCTGAAAAATACATCAACTTTGGTCGGTTTGCTATTGCGATACTGAACTTTCATGAGGACTCATTACCTCCCTAAACTATTTAATACCGTATTTTAAACATATATATTTGCCCATATGGACATAAAAAATAATGCAAAATTATAAATAGTAATGTGTCCACGTGGGCACATATATACTTTTAAAATACACTATTAAATAGTTCAGGGGTAAAAAATACGGTACTAAATAGTCTAGGGAGGTAATAGGTCCTTATGAAAGTTTAGTATCGCAACAACAAATTCGACCAAAGTTGGGGTATTTTTCAGACCCTTATCCCTATTTTATTTATAAATAACTATAAAATTTATATATATAACTTCTCGGTTCGATTTGGTTATTTTTGCGGTTAACTTTTAGTAAAATCAAAACCAAATCAAATAATATCAGTTTTTCAAAATTTAAAACCGAACCTAACCAAATCAAACCAAATATCGGTTTTTTTAATCGATTTGGTTTGGATTGCGATTCGATTTAGTTTTATAACCATAACCATGAACAACCCTATTAGTATGTATTAATTATTAGTATATTATGTTGACATGTTTATTTGACCCAATGTAATTATAATGTACTCTTCCCTCCGTCTAACTATAATTGTCCACTATATTAAGAATAATTGTCCAACGATACTTGTCCAATTTAGAAATCAAGAGATAATTTACTTTTTGTGTCTATCTTACCCTTGCTATTAAATACTATTTATCATCTAACACATTTCTTAAAGCATTAAATTTAATAAATTCAAATGATAATATAATAATATTACCCCTATTATTTATCGTTTCTTAAGAGCTGTGTCGAGTCAATAGTGGACAACTATTATTAGACAGAGTGAATATTAAATTTTAAATAAAAATAGAAGTTAATTATTTAAAATTTATATTAGACAAATAAGAAACTTTATAAATGATACTAAATTAAAATTTGGGACTAGCTTTGTTGAGATCCCGATAATCCACACAAACTCTAACCTTTCCATCTTTCTTAGGCACTGGAACGACATTTGCAAGCCAGGTCGGGTACTCCGTCACTTGAAGGATTCCAGCATCTAATTGCTTTGATATTTCTTCCTTGATTTTCAAACTCAACTCAGGCTTTTATTTTCTCAGCTTCTGCTTCACAGGAGGACATGCTGGATCAGTGGGCAATCGATGAGCTACGATTGAAGTTCTTAACCCTGTCATGTCTGCATAGGACCAGGCGAAGATATCCTTATTCTCTATGAGACACTCTGTATACTCTTTCTTGTCATCTTCCGTCATATGGATGCTTACTCGGGTCTCTTGTGCCACTTCTGAATTTCCCAGATTTACCACCTCTGTTTCCACTGAATTCGGGTTAGGCTTTTCCTCGAATTCCTCAACCTTTCTGATTAACTCTTCAGGGACCTCACTTTCTTCGACTTCCTCTAAGTCATTAATGTTAAGTTGTGCAGTCTCATTATATGCCATAGTCTCAAATTCAACATTTTTATAACAGATTTTGCTGGAAGAAAGAATAACGCACAAATAAATATAAGATATTAAATAGATGGGAAAAGAAACTTTATTGATTAAAACTCAAGAGTTTCATAAAAACTAGCATTTGAAAACAATAACAGAGAACTGGAATTTAAAACTGTTTATTGAAAAATTTTAAAATTTGATAGGAAAACTTCTTCCAAAGCTACCATGATACCCGACGAGGTCTGGATGGAGTTGAGGTCCAAATGTTGATGCTGATCTTCGCTTCACTGCTTCCCCTAGGGTCCCCTTTCTCCTATTCGTTGATCACGACATTGCAGCCTTTTCCTTCCTCTTTGGTCAAAGACAAACTTTTCATGTCTTCTAGAACCTCATCAATGATGCCACCTATGAAACCTACTTATCGAAATAATTGTTGCAATGGTGATATGGGTTTCTTCAAAGGATAGTAGTACCCATCTCTAGGTGGTTGCCAATCAAGCCACTCCTCAGTAGTATATTTGTATCCCAAGCCGAAAGTGGTTGAATGAAGAACGGGTTGTATAGGTTCAACTATTCCTTGTAGATTGGCTCCCAAACCTTTCCCGAGCTCAAAACCAAACCAGGCCATCATATTTATGATCTTATGGCTAAACCAAGGTTGCACTTCAATGTTGCCAATAAGCTCGACTCTATGGTACATCTCACCGTCTAGATGACCCCTTCCTTCTATCGCATATACGGGATGCCCTTTTTCCCATGGACTACAACCTCTTCATGATCCCATTCAAACTTCAAGCATTGATGAAGAGTAGAGGGAACTGTTCCAGCCATATGAATCCAAGGACGACCCATCAATAAGTTATATGAGGATGGAATGTCCAAGACCTGGAAAGCTATTGGGAAAGTAGTAGGACCAATTAGCATGTCCAAGGTTATTACCCCAATAGTACCCCTCTGAGAGCCATCAAAAGCTCTCACATTAATCTTTCAGGTTTGGATCTTTGCATTATCCACGCCTAGCCTTGTCAACGTGCTCAGAGGGCAGATATTCAAACCGGAGCCTGAATCAACCAAGACTTTGGTGATTATCTTGTCCTGATATTGAGCTGAAATGTACAAAGCCTTATTGTGGGCAACTCATCTTCGTGAAAAGATATTTGGTATGCCTCAAAAACCTACCCGACCATTTGGGCTACCTCTCCATGAGTGATGCTAGATGGGACATAGGCTTCACCCAGGACCTTCAATAGAGCGTTCCGATAAGTTTCGGAAGATTGAAGCAATGACAAGATTGATATTTAGGACGGGGTTTTACTCAATTGATCAACAATAGAGTACTCTTTAGCTTGTGCCTTCTTCCAGATACTATAATCTTCAAACTCTACAATTGGTGCCTTGGACTTGCTGGAGCTACCTTGAACCAAATTTTCTGAAGTGTAAATTCTTCCAGATCTAGTCACTCCTGCTGCAGTGTCTGCTTCTTCCACTTTCACCTTTCCCTTTCCATAATCCCATGGGACAGCATGGGTATCAAATTGGGGAAGAGGATGAGCTCTGAGGACGCTGAATAGGGGCTTGGGCATGGCAACCTCAACCTCAAATGTAGCACGCCTTGCACTACCATTGGAGTCTGGGCGGTATCAGTAATTGATTCTTCTGGCTCAAGAACCCAGATGGATTTCTCCCAATCCGAGGTATCATCAACTTCTACCATGTTGACCTGATGGTTAGGCAGAGGTAGAGAAATAAAGGAAAAACGATCTTTATTGAATAACTTCAAACTATTACATCAAACTAAAGCAAAACTAGAAATAATCTAAAGGGCTAGGGATAACAAATGGGGAAAATAGAAATACTAAAAAAAACTTCAATCATGGTGGTCTCCAATGTTTGATGCAATCTGCTCCATCATTTCTGGGGTCATGTCATAGTCGTTGTTTAGAAGGTTGCGAGCCCATATTCTTTCCATCTCGTCACCAAAACCAGGAAGGCCTCCTTTGCTTAAGTCCCTATGCTCAGCATCCTCCAAGATCCATATGTAATACTCGGGTGTGCAGTAGGGTCTATCTTCTCTGATGTCGATGGTTCTCACTCCTTCCCACCTTTGTAGTATGGTGTCAACTTGTGGTGTTTCTGGCCCAAAATCATACCCATAATGACCCATATGGGTTCGTAAAGGTATCATTTGACTTGTCCAAATTGGCGGAGGGCTCGGAGTAGTGCATATGGTTGAACTCCATTTAGTCTAATAAGCTCAATAAAATAGAGCTCATATCCTCTAACCATGGCGCGACGAAACCCTAACCAGTGATACTTCCATTGGATTTGATTACCAGACCTCCCTCTTAGATACCTAAACCAATCTTCTGTTCCCACTGAGGCGGAGAAACGCAACATTCTTGTGGGGTGAGTAAAGATATTGCTTCCCCTGCCGTCCAAGATGTCTATCATGTCCTCTCTTTTGTAAAAGTGCTCAGCAGCCCATAATTGTAACAAAAGATTACAACCCTCAAAATATCTCTTACCATTGATGCATTCGGATAAAGCCCTTATCATTTTAGCAAGTATCATGGGCACTATATTCTTAGCAGGATTTTGTCCTCCTTGAGCTAACATTCGGATCACATGACCTAAGGTGGTGCTAATCTTTCCCTCCTTCATATGAAAGACTAAGGAACCCAGTAGTGCGATGGCGAAAGCTCTGAGACGATATTTCTCCCATTGTCTAGTAGAACACCCAAACTCTTTGTTGAAATGTTTATGACCCTTCTCGTTAGAAAAGTGGTGATACAAAAATTCTATTGAAATCCACCCTTTATCTAAACAATCCATCTCCCGATTACGGTTCAATCCTAGACTCTTCAAAAACTTCTTCGGTGATTGCTTGTGTGGCACAATCATTTGCCGCCCTTGAAAGGGAAGGTTAACAGACCCTCTAATTTCCTCGAGTGTTGGAGTTAGCTCAAAGTCCCTAAATTTGAAAACCAATCTTGCAGGGTCCCAGAATTTCAGCAAGGCCATGATTATGTAGCGATTAGGTACAACAAATAACAGAAAGGTCAATCCACCCAGTAGTTTGCGAATTTCCAACTCATGGTCCTTCTTGATATTCACCCACCATCTCTTCAGAAGATCGTTCGCTTTTGTGACCATTTGCGTGTTGGGGAAGTTGGGAGCGGCCATGACTGCAAACAAACAACAAACAAGTTCTAAACTCCAATTTGGCATAAATTAGGCTTGATTTAGTTATTGTGACCACATTGACAGATAATATGCAATTTGTCTAAAGGGTGTTAGGGCCCTTTAGACAATATGGTGGCTACTAATTGTGTGGCTTGACACCAGGGGTCAAACCACTTAAGGTATAAACATGTATGAATTAAATGGAAAATTCTAAGAGTGGGCTTGACACGGACTTAAAAGGGATTCTATGCGAGAAGGCACATGGTTCCACGGTAGTAAAACTATCTGCATCAGCCATGCCTCAGCCATCTCTCTAATATAGAGTGTTTGAAGAGAATTGAAGTATTTGTGAGATGTGCATAGTCACACACCATCATAAGAATAAAAAAAATAAAAGTGGAGGAGGGTCCCAATTGGGGGAAGTATGAGCGGAATGCCAGTTTATCAAAGCGGTAACATTTAACACTTAGGTGGAAAGCAGTAACACATAGACAGTTTATGAAAGTGGTAATAAATAAATAAATACATGCATAAATAAAAGGGAGTAAACATATAAACATATTAGAGAATCAAGCAAATAAGGAAATAGGGTATGGATTAAGCATGCAAGTAACAAATAAAGGAAAAGGGAAAAGGCAAAACATGAAAATAAACAAATAAGGAAGAAGGGAAAGGGGTGGAACATGAAAAACAGATAATAAATAAGGAAATAAATAAACACGAAAAACAAATAACAACTTAACATGCCAATAACCAAACAAACAATGAAATAACCAAGTAAACCCCACATAAGCATGAAACACGTAATGGTTAGAACCTAATATTCCCAGCAGAGTCGCCATTCTGTCGCTCCCCGTTTTCTCGCAAAAATGGGTTTTGGTGCACGACCTAACAACTCTTTTGGGCTTTTGGATTGGATTGAAGAGTCACCACCTAACGAATTAAGGCGTGTTAAGGCACTTATCTAACCTAACTAATTCTAGCTAAGGTCAACGAACCAAAGATCAGGGTAAGGGTTCAAGTTACCTCGAGGGGAATGTGTTAGGCATCCCTCGAGGTCCACAAATGTGGGTCCTGGCCGTATCTCATGCAATTTATGTAGGGGTTACAAGTAGCAGTTAAGGTCACTTCATTATTCATTTATTGGTTATTTATTAAAATATGCTAGCTAAGTGATAACTAATATTAAACAATTAAGATCAATTTATTATTTAATTAAACATGCAAAACTAAGTGATAACTAACAAAAATAAAATTTAAAAGAAATAGCGAGAAGATAGAAAGCAGACATATATATAAGTAAATATCAGTTTTTATTTAATTAAACTACCATAAATAAAGATAATTATAAACAGATAAAGGGATAAAAGGAAAAGGAGACTCTGAAGGACTTTGTGGATCAACACTCGACTTTTCTTTATTTTTTTTATAGGCTTCCGTGTAGGGACAGACAAAACCAAGATTTGTCTCTTTGAGCCTGAGTCGATGTCATCATCTCTGTAGGGCCTAAACTACCCCTACCCCACCACCGCATGCTTTTTGTCTCTAAAAGGTGTCTAGCGTCCCTGCTTAAGGTCCAAGAGGCATTGAACTACTATTAGGAGATTTTAGACTAAAAATAAAAAAATAAAAGCCTAATAGGCCCACCTAGACACCAAGTCAAACAATTTGGACGAGCATTTAGCACATAAAATCTCATATTGGCCTCTAGATTTTATTAAACATACTTGCAAACACGGACAATTGTGAAGATCTCATGCTCAGTGTGGCATATAAACAACCATTACAACAGTAAATTACTTAATTAAGAGTGACAAAAATTATTACAAAAATGCAGATTTCAATTAATTTGACTTTAAAATATAGCAAAAAAAAGATCATAGATGCAAAAATATCTTAGAACAGTAGCAGATTTTATTTAATTATTAGCGTAGATCGATCAAGAATAAAGGCATATTTTAAGACGGGCAGATTTAATTGGTAATTATTCTCAACATTGACAAATTAGAAAATGTAGAAAATTAATTATTTTAAGTAGCAGGACAGTTATTTTAAAACCGTTTTCATGCTGGAAATTAACAATGCCTATGAACATGATTTCTATGTGATCAGAACGCTGCATTACACCTATAGGCATGATTTACTAACCCCAAACAACATATACGATAAAAATAATAATCCTTAGGCATGATTTCTAGCGGCGAGGAAACTGGACATTATATATTCAGAAAAACATGTAGGTATAGTTCCTAAACATGCTGTGAAATTATTAAAACTTGATTAATTGACAGGATTAAATTATTAAACATACTGAATTATTTGGACTAATTGATTAACCTAAGCAAGCAAGAACTTTAGACAGTTTAAATTTTAATTAAATTTTTTGTCATACTGTTCTTAAACAAGCAGGAAATATTAAAGCAAGTACAGAGCAGAAGGTAATCATATTAATTTTATTTAATAAACTATGCCGGCAAATGACTTTACATTTGTTTTTTTGCAGCAAAATATACACAAAATTAACTCATTATTTTTTACATGCAAGAAATTAATTAATGACGCCTATGAATATGAACTCTAACCCAAAAATCGATCGAATTATTTAAACCTTATAGGCATGACATCTAAATATATTACTAGTCAGATAATATAAACAATGACAAAGTTATAAACATAATTGATTTTAGACCAATTTTAAGATATATTCTAATGGGATTGACTAATTTACTATTTGAGCAAACATAGACAAATTTTAACAACTACACGTATTAACATGAAATAAATAAGTAAAACAATTAACACATAATTCCCCTCCCCCCTTAGATGATTCCCCAAGTTATTTTATATATAGGAGAGAGTTAGAGTTATACAACATTATTACAAAACCGAATAAATTCCAAATAAAATAAAAGCTCCAATCCGATATCCCTTCTCATGACAACTCTTCGACTCTCAAACTCATATAACCTACTAAATAAAGTAGATAAAGCAGCACCAACATACAATAAAACAAAATTTATTTAACGGGCAGAAGCAGCACCAACATTCACATTCAAACAAATGATAAACTCAACAAAATAATCATCACAAAAGAGGGAGAAAGAAAATGACCTAGGGCGCTTCCTTTATTATTTCAAACAACACATAGTACGAACAATGCAAAAACAATTTAAACTAGTGAACGGAACTAACCAGTTATGCAGAAATATTTATCAGCAATGAAGACCCAATTTGATTCGATACTAGACCCGAACACAGCAAAATCGAGTAGAAAAACCCTTAAAATTATTCACTGGAGTATTGATTCTTTTAAGAGTAGAGAGCAATATTTTTTTTAAAGTATTCCAGAGTAAGCTCTTTTAGTATGTGAGCAAAAGTCAAGGCCGCTAAATAATGAAGGGAAGGGTCCTTTATATACTACTAGAGTACGGACCAAAATAAGGAAAATAAAATCAAGAAGCCAATTATAACATGCTTTCCTTAAACAAAAAGGAATATAAAATCGGTCACATATTTATTTATTCTTTTTTTTACCAAATATAAACGAGTAAGAAATCTGGTAACTTTTAATTAAGGTATAAGGAATCAATTAACAGACAATAATATGCAAAAAAATCAAGTAAGACATATAATAATTAATACAAGAAGGGTGATAATTACAGCTCAAAAAATATATCAATATACCTTTACCATAGCTGGACATGATTTCACTAAAATAAATAAATGCATCTTATTAATTAACTTAATTAAGGTAGAAAAATCAATTAACGCAGGTCAGCAAATTAATAAAAATTACAAAAAATCAAAGAACATAATTTAAAGGAAAGGAATAAAATCAGTAGAAACAAATTATCTCGTTGGGATTGCTTACTATAACTAAAACATAGTGTCATTTTCATGATTAACTACATTATCCAAAAGTCAAGTACCAATACACATTTTAAGGTTGATTTTCAGCAATTAGATAAACATATATGACCTAGCAGATCCTAATTAACGCTAAAAAAAAAAAGAACAAATCCATTAATGGTAATCAACAAATCAATATGAGATCAGTAGTGAGTTATTGAGCTAAGAAAAAATTATCGGAGAATTGCTTGAATTAATCCTTAATCACAAATTTTGGCAAATCAACCCATTTACAGGATGTCTTACTAAATCAGTTTAGTAATCAACAATGGTAACTAAACACATATCTTAAATCACAATAGAATATAATGACATTTTAACAAAGCTAAAATATACATGCTTCCGACGTTCAGAAAATAACTAAGAAATGGTCATAAGATAAACAATTAACAAGGAATCGCATCAACCTCACAATCATAAAATCATTATTTTGAAAACTTAGGTAATGAATTGAACGAGAAAACGAACCCGGACGGATCTAAAAAAAAACCCGTCTTCAACAAGCCAAAAATCATATAGTTTTGATCCCTGTAAATGTTATCGAAGGTGTTGTCTCCACCGGGAGAAGAGAAGATGAGAGTGGAGGAAACAGTTGCTGGCTGGAGTTTGCCGCTGTCGTTATTTTCACTGGCGGCTACTGTCGGATCTCTCGCCGGAGTTGCTATTTTGCTCGTTGTGTGTTGCTGTTGTTGCAGGTGGTTTCACCGTCGCTGCTGTTCGGAGCAGGCTCTCACGCTGGTGTGCCTGGCTGCTGGTTGGAGTCGGCTGGAGATGTTGGTTGGAGCTGGTGTCCGCCACTGCTGCTCGCTGGAGAAATGAAGGGGAAGAGCAGGCTGCTACTACCTCGCTGTCTCCGTAGCGCTATCGGACTGCCTCGTCGAGCTGCTGTCCAACGAAAAAGGAACGGAGGCGGCCAGCGCCTGCTGGTTCTCGCGCTGCTGCTCCTCCTCCGCTGGATAAGAAAAGAGAGAGGGGGGCAGCGGCTAGAGAGAGAGGAGAGAATAGTGAGTGAATAAAGTTTTAGGTTTGGGAGTCTTTTAGTTTTTAAAAAAGGAAATAAGAGGATCGAATCTGGACCATCATTTTAAATTTGAATGGACGCATGTGATTTAATCTTGGATGATCTGATTTAGACGGACGGCTACGATTAAAGGAGGATATTTGAGATCTGAAAACTTGAGATAAGTAAGGGCTAAAATTGCAATCAACTATATGGCTATAATTGAAATGACAATTGAATTAGAATGGCTAGAATTGCAAGGAATTAGAGTAATATAGGCTAAGATTAAATGATTTGGAGGAAAATCAAAGAAATGCTATCCAATTAAAGTACTATATATATTAAAACAAATTATACGGATCTAAATTTAAAAAACATTTGAGTAAAAATAATTATTTTGAGTTTAACCATCGATAAATATAATAATTTAATATTAATTACGATAATTTTTTATAAATCAAGCCTACTAAAATATATAATTTTTAGACAAAGTTGACTAAAATTTTAGAAATCAAAATATGTTTTAAAATGCGTATTTAATCGGATAGCATCCCCAAAAGGGTTAAAGGTCGGTCAAAAATGGATGTCAACAGCTGCCCCTTGGTTGCTTGAGAATGAAGGATGAATTGTCGGCCAACCAATCGTTGACTTAGTAGCCAATTTTGTCCGACCGACGAGGGATGTCAGCGGGATCAATTGAAATGATATAGAGTTGGAAAAGGGGTACGACCGAGACTTTGGTATTAAGCTGCCTACATATCTCTGGTTGTACGAAAATCAGGTCGTGTGTAGTTTTAGACTCAAGAGAAGACGAAACTCCTAAGGATTGAAAGAGCGGTACGGTATTCGAACGAGAGTGATATCGGCTTGAATGGATATGATTAGAGAAGCGAGAAAGGCATGACAGAGAGATTTTTTGTTTAAGGGCAGAATCCGATGATAAACGGTAATATGAGTAGCCAAAGGGTTAAATGACAAAAAAGGTAGTATGAGCAGCAAAGAATTTGATAGGGCATTTGTTGCAATAGATGTAAGCACGATAATCGTAGCCTAGAGGTGAAGAATGTCTTATCTGCAAAATGTTAGTTTCTGCAAAGCTGTAGCTTGTAATATGACTAAAGCAAATATTTCAAACAAACGGTAAAAGTAAACATGATGCAATTCCCATATCGACCATGATGTTTGCCTTAAGACTATGAAAAATGATTCGTTAGGCTATGATGTCTAGGGCCATGATACACAAAATTTATATCCTCAAGTCATGCAAATGTTGTCCGTGGGCCATGAAAAATGATGCCCTTAGACTATGACACCTTCGGATCATGATAAGCAGAAAGTAAATCCTTAGGCCATGATATGATGTCCGCAGGCCATGAAGAATGATGCCTTTAGACCATGACGCCTTAGGAAGATAAATAATGAGTAAAGAGAGCATATCTATAATTCGGGTATCTATTGATACTTGTAGCTTGATTGTAGTTTATTCGGGCATATGCATTTCTCGAGCACAATGCAATCTCGAGCACATGCAATTCAGGCACAATGCAATCTTCGGACACATGCAATATCGGGCATAATGCAATTTTCGGGCTCATGCAATATTGGGCACAATGCAATTCTCGGGCACATGCAATATCAGGCACAATGCAATTCTCGGGCACATGCAATATCGGGCACAATGCAATCTTCGGGCACAATGCAGTCTTCAGGCACATGCAATATCGGGCACAATGTGATTCTCGGGCACATCAATCTTTGAGCACATGCAATATCGGGTAGAATGCAATTTTCGGGCTAATGCAATATTGGGCACATCCAATTCTCGGGCTCATGCAATATCGGGAGCAATGCGATTCTCGGGCACATGCAATAACGGGCACAATACAATCTTCGGACTTATGCAATATCGGGTACAATGCAATCTCGGGCATTCTAACGATAGGATAATTCTCTCACATCTTGACTTTGCTCAATACTTGAATACTAAAAAATATATATTGCTCTCCACTCTTAAAAATAGAATTTAGTTTTCCGATAAACATAAAAGCTTCTCTATACTTGCTAATTTACTGTGTACGGGTCGAAAGTTGGATTATGGGGTCTTCATTGCTGATTAATATTCTGTATAATTGGTTAGTTCCTTTCATTAGCTTAATCTTTTTTTTCTTTTTCATTTTTTGTTTGCATTGTTTGGTCAAAATAAATAAAAGGAAGCATTCGGGTTAGTTTCCTTATCCCTTATTCCGATGTGTGATTTTACATGACTTGGTGAAATTCGTGTGTTTACTGTGAATAGCTTTTATGTTTTCTATCTATTAGTTATTATTATGTTATGATCTCGTGTTGGGTATTATTTTGTTAAATAGGTTTTGAACATGAAGTTCAAGTTGAAGAGTTGCCATGAGACGAGATTATTTAATTTCTGTATTTTGAATTCGTATTTATTATTTATTTCGGTTTGTAATATTTGTATAACTCTTGAACTCGCTATATATATGATGTATTTGGGGGATCGGCTAAGGGGAGAGGGGGAATATGTGCTAATTGTCTATTTTACTTTTGTTTATTTCACTACTTGTGATTATTAAATATAATCTGTTTATATCTTCTAACCACATAAAAAAATCGGAAATAAATTATTATCACCTAAAATAATTGGTCAAAACCAGGCATTTGTCTGTCTATAACTTTGTTCTTTTGGAAATTCGAAATCACTTGGCATGCCGTAAATTAATTCAATCTCTGCTAAATCTGGAACGTGTTTATATGATAATATTTATACCATTCTATGTGAAGATTCATGTCTATAACCAGTTATATTTTCAGCATATCTCATCACTTAGAAATCATGCCTATAGATTTTGGATTATTATCTTTATATAGAAAGTATGCCTATAGGTTCAACATTTTAATTTCAGCATATTCGTTTATAAATAATGTTTATAGGATCAACTAATAAGATTAATTTTAAAGAATAAAACAATTCGCTAAAATTGTAATTTAATAATTTTTTGGCATGTTAAATAACTGAAATAAAATTTATTATGCATGTTTTCTGCCACTTAGACTAATCTAGTTAATAATTTCCAGCATACTCTAAAATAACAATTTATGAGTTCTGACACATTTTTCCTGCATGTTTAAAAAGAAAAGTGTTGTGGGGGGGGGGGGGGGGGGGGG
>JAJOOR010022493.1:0-17573 GCA_036250505.1 Solanum acaule | reverse complement strand
AGCTAATTCAAGTGTAGAGGGTTAAGGATGAGGAAACTAGGTCATCAACACCACAACAACACATTAGGTATAGCATCATTACAATCTAAGTAATTCACTTTTCATACTTGAGTTCAAAGAAGAACCAACCTTCATACCTTCTTGCCCTTCATGGGACATTTATACTTCAATTACCAATCAGTTCATAACCAATACATAACACAAGGTAATTCATGAAGTAACACATAATCAACATCAATATAAGCAATTGACATATTCCCTTCATAGCCTTCAAGGCTTCATTCAAAGACTCAACCCTAATTTCATAGAAATTATACATAACCTAGGGTAGAATCATCATACAAACATGAATTACATAACATCACATTCAGTTCATAGCCTTCAATCAATATCCAACACAAACTAGGGTTTGAATTAGGAAAAGAAGGAGAAACATGGGTATCATGGAGAATTCTTCAAGAAACCATCAATACAACATAAATTCATTCATAATTGTTGATCTAACATCAATCAAAGTTAGTTTATAACATCAATTTCACTTTAGAAAGAAGACCCACGTTTTTGGATTGAAACCTAGAATTGGAGATTTTGAAGTTCATCTTGAAGGGGCCTCTTGGGGAAAGGAATCCCAAGAGTGATAAGTAACCATACCTTATTGATGAATTAACCACAAAAATCCGTGTTGAATCCTTGGAGAGTTGGTCTTCTTCTTGAAGCTCCAATCTTCTTCAATGGAGTTCTTGAGAAGAGAGAGAGAGTAGAGAAGGAGGAACTTTAGGTTTAGATCTTGGGGTTTTTTGTTTGAGTGATAAAAGTGAGGTAAATTGACTTAAAAATCATTATATACACGTCCCCTAAAGTACCCTAAATACCCTTCACTTAGTTGGACTCTTTAATGAAGTAAAAACTGATTTCTGAATTTCTGCATTTTCGTTGCAGAACAAGTCCGTGACGCAGAGCTGTTCAAAGAAGATATTTGGAATTAAATTTTGAGATAGTAGAGTCCGCGACGCGAACTAAATTTTTGCTCTTTGGGGGAGCAAGTCCACGACGCGCCCTTGTTCCCTCTAGGTGCAATCTGCAAGCCGCCTTGGCAGCTTGCTTGGCCAAGGTTGGGGTCCTCCTCGGGGCCCCTTAGGGTGGCCCCGGGGAGTCGTATTCGAACGTCTTGACCCTATAAACATATATTTACCTATTTTAAACCTTTTTACAAGATTATACCATCATACGACACTGCGAAACCTACCCAAAACCTAAGGACACACTAGGACACATTCTTCTCTAGTTTACGGACGTCTTGGTCGTTTCTTGACGTTTAGACTTTTACTCTTCCAAACCAAGTCAATTGCATTAATTTAGGTTTAGAAACATCATTTTAACTATTTTTAAGTCATTATTCATAAGGTGAGGCTCTAACTTAAGTCATAGAATTTTATGGGGTGTTACATGTCTCTTAACAAGTTGTGGCCTCAACGGCCAAGTCTTGTATATAAGTGTTGGGTCTACCTATGTTGGTTCGTATCGCTGCATCCTACGTGAACTTGTCATAACCTTAAGATTTTCATATTTATATGCATAGTAAAAACATGTTACAGGTTGGTTCTCTCGAACCTTTACGGCATCAGTGCCTGTCTGTCTTAATGGGACTTGAGGCGTGACAAAAGTGGGATCAGAGCTGGTCATACTAGGAAGTCTACAAAGCCGTGTCTATGTATAGAAGAGCTTACGAATGTGTTGTGCGCAAAATCTATAGGCAGGAAGCTACGAGACACTTAGGAGTTGTCTCTTTCTTTCATCTCCTAGATCATGCAACAGAACTAATGTTGTAGGTGAATCATATCTAACTTCTGAATTGCTTTATTATAGTAAAGATGTGGATTATGAGAAGGAGTAAATGTGCAGGTAAGCAAATAGATGTGGTTGTTGGAGAAGGGACCAGCCAAGCACCACCTAGGCATGCTGAACAAAGCGAGGCTCACAATGAGTCTCTATCACAGACTTCCCCCGATGCCTCTATCTCCAGAAGAACTAAGGGGGGCAGCTGAACCTCAGGAAACCCCTATTAATGCTACCGAGTAAGATTTGAGGAATGCAGTCCAATTATTGACCCATATAGTTACTGGCTACAGCCAAAGGCAAGAAGGTCTAGTTGCAGGTACTAGTGGTGTAGATAGAGCAGCTGGCACGCGATTATGTGATTTCCTTAATTTGGACCCTCCATCATTCACTGGGTCAGATCTTAATGAATATCCACAAGACTTCATAGATCAGATCCAACGCACTTTGGATGTTATATATGTAAGTGGTAAAGAAACACTTGAACTAGCAGCATATAGATTAAAAGGTATGTCTATATTGTGGTATGAAGCTTGGAAGCAATCTAGGGGAACCAATACACCTTCAGCTACGTGGAAAGAGTTCAGAAAGGCATTCCTTGCCCATTACCTGCCATTGGAGATTCGAGAGGCCCATGCGGATCAGTTCTTAAATCTCTACCAAGGACATATGAGCATGAGAAAGTACAATCTCAAATTTAATTCCTTGGCCAGGTATGCTCCTAATGTAGTAGCTACTATGGAGGATAGAGTTCATCGATATGTGGCTATATTAGATTCATATTTGGTTAGAGATTGTACCATTGCTTCGTTGAATAAAGATATGGATATAGCAAGGATGCAAGCTTTTGTGCAAAAGTTGGAGGATCACAGGCAAAGAAGAAGGACACAAGAGTCGGAAACAGGGCATTCTAAGAGGGCCAGACCCACGGGGCAGTTTATGCCTTCCCAAGGTGAGTTTAGGCCTCGGTTCTTTAATAGACCACCTAGGCCACCTTCTCCCTACTATACAACTAGTGCCCCACCTCGGTTTCAAGAGTCCAGGGGCAATCAGTTTGGGCAAAGAGGTAAAAGCCAAGGTTCAGGAACAGCGGGGTACCAAGAGCAGGGAAGTATGAGTCAATCAAGACCTCCTCGACAGTCTGGTAAACAATGTGGAAGAAATCATTTAGGTGCATGTCGGTTTGGGAAAAATGTTTGTTTTTGGTGTGGTACACCTGGTTATGTGATGAGAAATTGCCCTCATAGGGGTGTGGGTGGTGTGGCACAACCTACTAGATCAGTTAATGCATTATCATCAACAACACCTTTTTTAGGTAGGGGACAAATGCCTATTGGTCATGGTAGAGGTGTTAGGGAAGCAGCTAATTGTAGTGGAGTTCAGAATCCCACATATGTTCTAGGGGCCCGACAAAATTTGGAAGCCTCGCCGGATGTGGTTACAGGTACATTGTCCATCTTTTCCCATAATGTATATACATTAATTGATCCGGGGTCTACACTATCATATGTCACTCCATGGATTTCTGGGATATTTGAAAAAATACAAGAATTATTGGTTAAACCATTTGAAGTGTCTACACCAGTTGGCTAGTCTATTATAGCTAGAAGGGTCTATCGTACCTGTTTGCGAACATGATACATTGGCTAACCTTGTTGAACTAGAAATGATATATTTTGATGTTATAATGGGTATGGATTGGTTAGCTTCTTGTTATGCCACGGTAGATTGCCAAACCAAGATAGTGCATTTCCATTTTCCAAAAGAAGCAGTCCTCAAATGGAAAGGTTACCAAGAGGTAAATTTATTTGCTATCTAAAGGCAAAGAAGATGATGTCAAAAGGATGTATTTGTCATCTGGTCAGAGTGAAAAATATAGATGCAGAGCCACCAACTCTTCAATCTATTCCGATGGTAAATGTATTTCCTGAAGATCTTTCGGGTTTGCCTCCAGAACGAGAAGTAGAGTTTGGTATTGATGTGATTTCAGATACTCAACTAATCTCCATCCCTCCATAGAATGGCCCCGGCAGAATTACGGGAGTTAAAGGAATAATTAAAACACTTATTGGAAAAAGGATTCATAAGGCCTAGTATCCCCCCATGGGGAGAACCAATTTTGTTTGTACTTAAGAAAGATGGCTCGTTGAGAATGTGCATTGACTATCGACAGTTGAATAAAGTAACAATTAAGAATAAATATCCACTCCCTATAATTGATGATTTGTTTGATCAGGTACAAGGTGCTAAGTGTTTTTCAAAGATCGACTTGAGGTCGGGTTATCACCTAGTGAGGGTCAAAGACAAAGACCCAAGACAGCGTTTCGAACACGGTATGGTTATTTTGAGTTTTTAGTCATGTCATTGGGCTAACAAATGCACCAACAACATTTATGGATTTGATGAATAGGGTGTTCAAGCCATTTTTAGATGTGTTCGTGATAGTATTCATAGATGACATTTTGGTGTACTCAAGATCGGAACAGGACCATGCTAATCACTTGCGGCAGGTTTTACAAATTCTTCATGATCGTAAGTTGTAAGCAAAGTTCTCTAAATGTGAGTTTTGGTTGAAATCTGTGGCATTCTTAGGTCATATTGTATCTGATGAAGGAATAAAGGTTGATGATCAAAAGATAGAAGCCGTGAAAAACTGGCCAAGACCTACAACGCCTATGGAGATCCGTAGTTTTCTTGGATTGGCGGGTTACTACAGAAGGTTCGTTGAAGGATTCTCTTTCATTGTTGTACCCTTAACAAAGTTAACACACAAAGAAACCAATTTCAAATGGAGTGATGCATGTGAAAGAAGATTGTGAGAGTTGAAGAATAAATTTACCTCTACACCTGTATCGGTACTTCCAGAAGGCACAGAAGGGTATGCAGTGTACTGTGATGCTTCGGGAGTGGGATTAGGATGTGTATTGATGCAGCATGGTAAAGTAATAGCTTATGGCTCAAGGAAGTTGCGACCACATGAGAAAAATTATGAAACTCATGATCTAGAGCTGGTAGAAGTTGTATTTGCTTTGAAGATATGGCGCCACTACTTTTATGGAGTTCATGTTGACATATACACTGATCTTTAAGCAAAAGGACATAAATCTGAGGCAGCGAAGATGGCTGGAGCTATTAAAAAATTATGACATTGATATCTTATATCATCCCGGGAAACCAAATGTAGTAGCTGATACTTTAAGTCGTAAAATAATGTCAAGCACTTATGGGCAGTCTGTGGAAAGACAAGGAATAACTAAGGATCTATGCTAACTAGCTATCTTGGAGGTTCGCCTTCTTAAATCTCCAAATGAAGGGGTTATTGTGCAAAATGTGGCAGAATCCTCATTAGTAATGGAAGGGAATGAGAAGAAGTATAGGGATCCTATTCTATTACAGCTTAAGGAGAATGTACAATGTGGTATGACAGAGGCATTTGAGCTTACACGCAAGAGGGAGTACTTTGATGTCAAAACAAATTATGTGTATATAATGTAGATGAACTAAGAAAGAGGATCATGATGGAAGCACGTCATTCAAGATATTTTGTTCATCCGGGGTCAACTAAAATGTATCATGACTTGAAAGGAATGTATTGGTGGGGTGACATGAAGAAGAACATTGCGGAATTTATGGCTTAATGTCCAAATTGTCAACAAGGAAAAATACAGCACCTAAAGCCCGGAGGTTATATGCAGTGTATAGAACTTCTAATTTGGAAGTGGGACATGATCAACATGGATTTTGTCACTGGTTTGCCTCTTTCATTTCGGAAGTTTGATTCCATATGGGTTATGTTGACAGACTCACCAAATCAGCGCACTTCTTTCCAATGAAGACTACTTATACAGCTAAAGTATGCCCTGTTGTATATTAAAGAGATAGTTCGACTACATGGAGTGCAAATCTCTATAAAATCTTATAGAGAGGCTCAATTCGCTACAAAATTTTGGAAGCCATTTCAGAAGAGTTTGGGCACACAAGTGAATTTAAGTACAACCTTTCACCCTCAAATGGATGGTCAGGCAGAACGTACAATTCAAACACTTGAGGATATGCTACAAGCTTGTATATTAGACTTCAAAGTAGCTGCGATGATCACCTACCACTTATTGAATTAACATATAAGAATAGCATTCATTCTAGTTTCCAAATGGCACCTTATGAAGCTTTATATGGGAGAAAGTGTAGATCCCCAATTGGCTGGTTCGAAACAGGTGAGACAGCCTTATTTGGACCAGATCTTGTTCATCAAGCTATGGAAAAAGTCAAAGTGATACATCAGCGACTAGAAACAGCTCAAAGTCGACATAAATCATATGCGGATGTTAGAAGGAGAGTACTACAATTTTCTATAGGAGATTGGGTGTTCTTAAAGGTGTCTCCAATGAAAGGGGTAAGAAGGTTTGGTAAAAAAGGAAAGTTGAGTCCCCGCTATATAGGGCCATATAAGATTATTCGATGAGCTGGCCAAGTAGCCTATCAGTTAGAGCTACCACTAGAGCTTTCATCAGTTCATTCGATGTTACACGTCTCAATACTTCGGAAGTGTATAGGTGACCCATCTCGAATTACTCCTACTGAAGATGTATAAGTTACAACAAATCTCACTTATGAAGAAGTACCCATTACTATTCTGGATCGACAAGTTAGGAGGTTAAGGAATAAAGAGGTACTTCTGTAAAAGTATTATGGAGGAACCAACAAATAAAAGAAATTACATGGAAAGCGGAAGAAGCAATGAAATTGAAGTATCCTCATCTCTTTCAGATCGATGAGAAGGATGAAAATGCATAGTTGAGGCGTTGACAAGTAAGTATAAGTCTATATGTATTATGTGATTAATAGTAGTACTAACTTAGGCTTGAACTTGTTTAGGCTAGATAACCATGCTAACATTCGAGGACAAATGTTTTAAGGGGGGGAAGGATGTAACAACCCATATTACGAATATGCTTGTTCTATTCTTGTGATACATGACATAGACTTATAGTATAGGTGAATGACCATGTTTCTTATAGGAGTAGTGTTGGGTTAAACTATATCGAAAGGTGATGTGATGCCTTGCACGTTTCAGCATGTGTACTGCAAGTTACAAATCCAACGAAAGTATTTAAACTCGAGACAATAAGGTGGTAATTGACTTTAAAGTTGAAAGTTAAGTGCTAAGTTAAAGAAAAGAGATTAATATTTAGAAGATTGTATAAAATAAGTGAGTTGCTTGCTTGACTTAACTAAGCTAGTAAGTGACAAGAAGATGTATCACCTACTTTTACTTATTGACCAGTCCAAAGGATTAAGTAGGTGTATCACCTACTTGAGCTATATGGATCTAGTTAATAAGGCCAAGGTTGATGGATGATATTTGGGCCTATGCAAATGGACTCACTTGAGGCCCAAACAAAGTTAAATATAAGGAAAAATGAAAT
The DNA here is from genome assembly GCA_036250505.1 of Solanum acaule. Lineage (NCBI taxonomy): Eukaryota > Viridiplantae > Streptophyta > Magnoliopsida > Solanales > Solanaceae > Solanum > Solanum acaule. The sequence goes on along the minus strand of JAJOOR010022493.1, from coordinate 10,311 downwards.
TAAAACCCAGCAGCCAAATCTGCCAAGGTCCAATGAAAGTTAAGCCCAACTAAGGAAAAGGGAAACTAGGTGAATAACCTACTTTGTCCTTTTGAGCAACTTGATGTACATAAGCAGGTGCATCACCTACTTGACCAATTAGTGGCTGACAATGAAGCTAATAAGAAGGATGTTCTAGAGAAGATTCTTAAAGGTGAAGAAAGCTCAATATAAGATATATTGGCTGCTATTTCCACTCATTTTTAACAAACAATATTGAGAATTAACTCCAGGTCTCTCTCTCTTTCTCTTAAGGATTAAAATAGCAGCCTTAAAGTTCTTCTAGGGTTCTTGAAGAAACCCTCATCTCTGCAAGACAAGATAAGTGAAAACACTTATGGATTTAGCTTAATTCTCCTATGGATGATTAGGAAAACATGTTATTCATGCTCATGTATAAGTATAAAGGCATAATATTTCCTGAAGCTAGTGCTCACTTCCTTAGTTATTAAGATATTTTTCTCTTCTTATTTGGTTTAACTGTGAAGGTAAGTTGAAGTTCTGGAAGATTCCAAGTTAAACATGAAAGTTGCATAAATTAAGGTTAGGTGACTGCTCCTTTTTTGTCCTCCTTATGCGTGAGTTTGGGTATGAAATTACATGTGTGTTGTTATTAAGAAATCAAGGGGTGGTGAGTTTAGTATTTGCTTACTATGATTAGGAACAATTTGGGCTGTTTTATGAGTATATGTGGGGACTCAGGGTTGATGTTGGGGAAAGGTGTGAATATTTTATATGGAAATATAGGAGGGTGTGGTGATACACCACCAAACTAAATGTTGTGTAGGCTTACGACTCACTCCATGTTGGTATATTGATGTAATTCGAGGAGAAGTAATTGAACAACTATCACGACCCGAGAGCAACCCCTAGTCATAACATGGTGTAGTTGACCCCGAAGGGGTCACATACAAGCCCTTAGCACATTCTTAGCATAAGATAATCGAAAATACAAGAAAATTGAAAACTTTTACAATAGAAGTATTATTTCATAAAGCAAGCAGAAGTCTTACTAAAACCTTTTTCTCAAACCATCTATTTAAAATCATGAATAAAAGTCTTTGGGACACATCCCATACAAAGTCTAAAAACATAAAGAAATGACATAAGGAAATAAAGGGTTCGTCCTCGAAGCTATGAGGACTCACAAATTCTTCTAAATCCTTGAAACTCTAGCCTCCTACCCTACATTTGGTTAGAATGTAGGAAATATGCATTAGTACAAAACGTACTAAGTATGAAAGCTAACACAACATCATAAGAGCATCTCAAAATGGTTAGTCAACATAAGACATAAACATAAGAGATAATAATGGAAACATCATAGTCATAGTAAAACCTCTAATATGAGCATGATATGAACACAAGTCAACATAAGACATAATTAACGAACATAGGATGTAAGTCATAACAATATAAGCACAATTGACACTTAGTCATCAATACCTTAATAAAACCATTCTCAAGTAACCTCAAAAGCATACAAGTGCAAAGCATGAATAGCATCCCATAATATCACCCAAGCCTAGTATCCCTTTTTGGTCATCCTAATCATGATCTATAGGCATGGTTAAGTCTTAAGCCTTTCTACCATCAGGGTACCATACTCTTAAGTAATCCCAAGGCACACTTGTGCAATGCATAAAAAAGGCATCCCATAATACCCTTCACACTAAGCATAACCTTGAAGTCATCCTAGTCATATTCACCCTTCTTTCGTATCACTATTGGCCTACTTAAAGTAGACAAGGGTACTATCGCCTCTAGTCAATCATATCTTGGACGGAATCTATGGTAACTATCCATCAAGCATAACTCTTGTAAGACAACACTTATAAGGTAACCTTTAGTCATACTTGTGCAAGGCATGAGTAGCATCCCATACTACTACTCATGCTAAGTACTTCTTTAGGTCATCATACTCATGTTCCTTAATACGAGACTAGCCCTTCTTTTCAAAGTATAGGAACCCTAGGATGACACTTTACTAAGTCTATGTAGTTCCTTCTTGTTTTGAACCCTAACAAATACTATACTAGGTACATCTTAGTTCATCATATTTAAATTTCTAGGGAATGCTAATTAAAGCATAATCTAAGTTCATTAAACTTGAACTCATGGAGATGCCACTTAAAGAATGATATTAGTTCATTACAAGATTGGACCCTATGAGATACTCTTTTTAGCATGTCTAGGTTCATTTATCATTATGCACTCTATGAGGCCTTACTTAAGTCTATTTATACTATTGACATTATGAGGTACTTTACTAGCTTCTCTTAGTCCCTCATTACCTAGAACCTTAGGATATATACTACATTAAGTACAACTTAGTTTATTAAGGTTGAACGCTAGGAAATACTACACTAGGTACTTCTTGGTTCATTATGTTAGAACTCTAGGAGATACTACTTAAAGCATACTCTAAGTTCATTTAGTTGGGTCGATTAGGGTTTAGGGTTTGGCATTTAGGATTTAGGGTTTAAGATTTTAGGGTTTAAGGTTTCAAGTAGTATGTATAAGGTTTAGGGTTTAGGGTTTAGTGTTTAGGTTTTAGGTTTTAGGGTTTATAGTTTAGGGTTTAGAGCTTAGGATTTATTGTTTAGGGTTTAAGGTTTAGGGTTTAGAGTTTAGGGTTTAGGGTTTAGGATTTAGGGTTTAGGGTTATGGTTTATGGTTTAGGGTTTATGGTTTAGGGTTAAGGGTCAAGGGTTTAGACCTTAGTAATTAGGGTTTAGTGTTTAGGGTTTAGGGTTAGGAGTTTATGATTTAAGGTTTACATCTTAAGGTTCAGGGTTTAGGTTTAGGGTTCAGCATTTAGGGTTTAGGTTTAGGGTTAGGGTTTAGGGTATAGGGTTTAAAGTTTAAGGTTTAGGGATTAGGGTTTATGGTTAAGGATTTAGGGTTTAGGGTTTAGGATTTAGTGTTTAGGATTTAGGGTTAAGGGTTAGGGTTAAGGGTTAATGGTTGAGGGTTTAGGATTTAGGGTTTAGGATTTAGGGTTTAGGGTTTAGGGTTAATGGTTGAGGGCTTAGGGTTTTGGGTTTAGGGTTTAGGGTTACGAATTAGAGTTTAGAGTTTAGGATATAGGGTTTAAGGTATATGGATTAGGGTTTCGAGTTTATATTTAATGTTTAGGGTTTAGAGTTTGGATTTAGGGTTTAGAGTTTATGTTTGGGGTTAGGGTTTAGGGTTTAGGGTTTAGGGTTAGAAGTATAGGATTTAGGGTTTTCGGTTTAGGTTTAGGGTTTAGATTTAAGGTTTAGGGTTAAGGGTTAAGGGTTTAGGATTAGGGTTTAGGGTTTAGGGTTTAGGGTTTTGGGTTTAGTGTTAAGGGTTTAGGGTGTGGTCCAAATCTTAGACACTGCCTCACGAGCAGGACCACGAGTCGTGGTCCACACCACGGCTCGTGAAGGTGCCTCGTGGTCCCTGTCGTGGTGACCTAAATGAAGGTTAGCTAAGTCATTTCCTTTGTAGTCCAATTAAAGTGGGGTCATTTTGGGTGTGTTTAGGGGTACTGTATAAGATGTTTTAAGTCAAAATTCCAAAGACTAAGTCATTTTACTCAAACACCAAATCAAATCAAACACTTCTTCTTCTCTCAATATTTCTCTCTCTAAACTCAAAGAAGAAGAAAGGAGCCATTGGATCTAGGGTATGTGGATTTCAAAGGTTCTTCCTCAAATTTCTTGGGGATTTTGTAACAACCCATATTACGCATATGCTTGTTCTATTCTTGTGATACTTGACATAGCCTTATAGTATAGGTGAGGGGCAATGTTTCTTATATGATTAGTGATGGGTTAAACTATCTCGAAAAGATCAGCCTTGCACGTTTTAGCATGTGTACTGCAAGTTATAATTTCAACAGAAGTATTTAAACTCGAGACAGTAAGGTGGTAATTGGCTTTAAAGTTAAAAGTTAAGTGCTAAGTTAAAGAAAAAGAGATTAATATTTAGAAAATGGTATAAAATAAGTGAGCTTCTTGCTTGACTTAACTAAGCTAGTAGGTGATAAGTAGGTGCATCACCTACTTTGACCTATTGACCAGTCGAAAGGATTAAGTTGCATCACCAACTTGAGGTATATGAATGCCAATGTTTATGTATCAGATTTTGGCCTATGCAAATGGACTCACTTGAGGCCCAAACTAAGTTAAATAAAAGGGAAAATGAAATTAAAACCCAGCAGCCAAATCTGCCAAGGTCCAATATAAGTTAAGCCCAACTAAGGAAAAGGGTTACTAGGTAAATCACCTACTTTGACCTTTTGAGCAGCTTGATTTACATAAGCAGGTGCATCACCTACTTGATCAATTAGTCGCTGAAAATGAAGTTAAGACGAAGGAAGTTCTAGAGGAAATTCTTAAAGGTGAAGAAAGCTCAATATAAGATATATTGGCTGCTATTCTCACTCATTTTTAACACACAATATTGAGAATTAACTCCAGGTTTCTCTCTCTTTTTTCTTAAGGATTAAAACAGCTGCCTTAAAGTTCTACTAGAGTTCTTGAAGAAACCCTCATCTCTGCAAGACAAGGTAAGTGAAAACACTTGTGGATTTAGCTTAATTCTCCTATGGATGATTAGGAAAACATGTTATTCATGCTCATGTATAAGTATAAAGGCATAATATTTCCAGAAGCTACTGCTTACTTCCTTGGTTATTACGATACTTTTCTCTTCTTCTTTGGCTTAAGTGTGAAGGTAAGTTGAAGTTCTTGAAGATTCCAAGTTAAAAGGAAAAGTTGCATATATTAAGGTAAGGTAACTGCTCCTTTTTTGTCCTCCTTATGCATGAGTTTGGGTAATAAATTACATGTGTGTTATAATTAAGAACTCAAGGGGTGGTGAGTTCAGTATTTGGTTACTATGATAAGGAACATTTTGGGCTGTTTTATGTGTATATGTGAGGACTGTAGGGTTGATGTTGGGGAAAGGTGTGAATATTTTATATGGAAATATAGGAGGGTGTGGTGATACACCACCAAACTGAATGTTGTGTAGGCTTACTACTCAATCCATGTTTGTATGTGGATGTAATTCGAGGAGAAGTAATTGAACAACGTCCTTGATATGATAAATTATGAGTACGCTGCCGGGCTACCTTTTTTGTGAGGATAAGTCGCCAAATGTGTTGGTTAGCTACTAATATAGTTTTACTTATTTCATGGTAGATTAATAATCTGAAAGGAATGAGGGTAATTCCTTGTAATATCTAAGTTATACAACAAGGTATGTGAGGCTATTCGATTCCATATTCTTTGGCATGAAATCTGATACTTGCGATTAATATCAATGAAGTGAATTTCCTAAGTTCTATTCCTGGTAAAGGAAACATAGTGGCAGCGGACAATCTCCAAATAGCTAACAATACTTTCCCCCTCTCTTTAGTGTGCATAATTACTTCATTAAATGTTCATTACTCTACATTTGTATAATTGTCCTCCTATGTGCTAATATAGAAATGGTATTCGCAGCAGCAAGCTTGGAAAATTATCCTCTAAGTCAATTGTTCCATTTAAGCTCTCAAGTAATACATTGATGTTACGTAGCTCCTTATGTCATTGTTACTGCCATGAAGAATTATTTTCATGTCTTCTACTACTGGTCCGTACTTCCAAATATAAAAAATGATTACGACCACCAAAATGACAATCTCAAAGATTAAAGAATCTAAGTGAAGCAATCTGTATAATTATGGGTGGCATCCCATGGGCAAATGCATAGCATGGGTCGATCCCAATTGGTATAGAATGGTGGTAGCTTAGGGGTGAAAGCCTAGCATGGGACGATCCCAATTAGTATAGAAGGGTGGCAGCTCAGGGGCGAAAGCCTAGCATGGTGTAACAACCTGTATTAGGAGTATGCTAGTTTTATTCATGTAATACTTGGCATAGCCTTATAGTATATGTGAGAGACCATGCTTCTTATATGATTGGTGTTGGTTTAAACTAGCTCGGAAGGTGATGTAATGCCTTGCACATTTCAACATGTGTACTGCAAGTTAACTCCGATGGAAGTAATTAAACTAGAGGTAGTAAGGTGGTAATTGAGCTTAAAGTTGAAAGTTAAGTGCTAAGTTGAGGAAAAAGGGATTAATATTTAGAAAATGGAAAAAAATAATTGAGTTGCTTGCTCACTTATTTAAGCTAGTAGGTGACGAGTAGGTGCATCACCTACTTTGACTTACTGACCAGACCAAAGGACCAAGTAGGTGCATCACCTACTAAGACTCTTTTTTTGACCATGTAATTGGGGCAAGTGTACTACCACCTACTTGCATTAATCTGGCCCAAGTTGAGTTGAGGAATAAGGGGAAAATGGACAGCCAAGGCCCAATAGTCTTAAGTCCAAAAAGGCCCAAGTGAAAAGTCCAAATAGGTGGATCACCTACCTGCATTAATTATGGCCCAAATTGACCAGAATAGAGGGATAATTGACAGTAAGGCCCAACAAGTGCTGAAGTCCCCAAAGGCCCAAGTTAAAAGGCCAAGTATGTGGGGCCAAGTAGGTGGGTCACCTAGTTGACAATATATGGCCCAAAATTGGCCAAGAAAGTCGGTCATTACACCTCCCTTTTAAAGGGATAAAGATCAGATCTTTTGCTCCATTTTTTAACTTGCAAAATTTTCAGATTTCTTAAGTTTCTCTCTTGGTTTCAATCAGCAGCCCTAAAACACCTTGGGGTGGTTGAATATTGTCCCCATTTTCAAGTAAAAGTTTGAAGGAGAGTTTCAGTTTTTGAAGTACAAATTTAGAGGATAAATTTCCAGAAACTAAGGTAAGACTACTGCCCATTCTTGCCTCTCTTTAAATACAGGTTTGGGGTGGAGAATTTTGTATATATTTATTAAAAACTAATGGATGGTGATAAATCCTTGAGTCAGTATTCTCCTATTATGCTGAAAGATTTTTAGGGATTGATAGTTGCTGCCTTATGTATATGGTTGTTGGGGGCAGTTTGGGTATCTTGGCAAAGGACGTATGAAGTTGTATTAATGTATAGAAGAAGGGTGTGGTGTTTCACCATTTGTGTAAGGGTTGTTTGGGTCTACTTTCCATCAAATGTTTAGCTACTATTTTTTTGAAGGACATAATGTGATTAGCTGCTAACATCAGCTTAATCATGACTTATATTGTAGATTAGCACCCAAGAAGGGAGGCTGAATCGTGACAATTGTATTGGTCAGAAAATAAGCTCTGTAGGGCTATTCGATTCCATATTCCTTGGCATGAAATCTTATACTTCCAATTAATATTAATAAGTGAATTTCTGAAGATCTATGCCTAGTAAAGGAAACATAGTGGCAGCGTACGATCTCCAAATAGATAACAATATTTCCCCCTCTCCTTAGTGAATAGAACTACTTCATTATATGTTCAGTACTCTATAGTCAGTTGAAGTCAATTGTGTCATTTAAGATCACAAGTAATGCATTGATGTTACATAGCTCCTTATGTCATTGTTACTGCCTTGAAGTATTATTTTCATGTCTTCTATTACTGGTCCGTATTTCCAAATCTCAAAAATGATTATGACCACCAAAACCACAATCTCAAAGATTATAGAATCTAAGTGAAGCAATTGGTATAGAAGGGTGGCAGCTCAAGGGGGAAAGCCTAGCATGGGCCGATCCTAATTGGTATAGAAGGGTGACAGCTCAGGGGCGAAAGCATAGTATGGGCTGATCCCAATTTGTGTAATTTTGAGGACCGCATCCCAGGGGTTAAAATGCCTAGCATGGGTCATCCTCTTCTACCACTGATCAGCTGGTCATTCGTATCGCATGCCTTATAAAGATCATAACACACATAAAGGTAATTACAAGAATGTAATATACATGATCCCACAAGAGTTAACAGAGGTGGTCTTCTATTCTGATTTATGCACACATATATTGATACTTGGTTTCATTCGAACTCTTATTTTGTATATGTTCTTGCCTTACATATTCAGTATATTTTTTTGTACTGACCTCCCTCGCGGGGGACACTGCATTTCATGTTGCAAGCACAAGTACTCCAGCTAGTAGACCTCCTAAATAGGAGCACACCACGCTCATATACTTTTGTTGAGCTCCAGTTGCTTCGGAGCTTTACTGAGTCCTTGGTAGATTCATTTTGGTATTATATCGTAGTTAAGGGTAAGGCGGGGTTTGTCCCGACCTACTCTAAGGTTTTCTATCTTTTAGAGTCTTTGTTGACTTTTGTATATGGTTCAGTTGCGTCTTAACAAGTTGTTGTCTCAACGGCCAGGTATTATATATACTTTTGAGTCTACTTATGTCGATTCGTATCGCTGCATCCTATGTGAACTTGTCACAAGATTGTCACAGTTATATGCATAGTAAGCATAGGTTAAATGTTAGTTCTCTCGAGCCTTTAGGGAATCGGGTACCTGTCCGTCTTAATGGGATTTGAGGCGTGACAAAAGTGATATCAGAGTAGGTGATCCTAGGGAGTCTACAAAGCCGTGTCTATGTAGAGTCTTGCTTATGGATGTGTTGTGCACCACATTTATAAACAGGAGGCTACGGGACAGATAGGAGTAGTCTCTTTTCTTTCATTTCTTAGATCGTGCGATAGAACCAATGTTGTAGGTGAATCGTACCTAACTTCTAAATTGTTTTATTATTGCAAAGATGCCGGTTACGAGGAGTAAAAGTACAGGTAAGCGAGTGGATGTGGCTGCCCAAGAAGGGATCAGCCAACCACCACCTAGTCAAGCTGTTCAAAGTGAGCCTCAAGATGAATCTCTATCACAGACTTTCTATAACACCCCTCAAAATGAAGTAGGATAAAGTAGAACCTCACATGGGTTTCATGCATTAATAACTTTTTAAAATAATGAAGAATAGCCTTTTAAGTCAGTTTTAAAGAGTTTGGAAGTCAAATGTCAAGGGACGACCAAGACGTTCGGAAACTAATCTTTTACGTGTTGGTGTGTTCTAGTATGTTGTTCATGTTTTTATGTGTTGTTTGGAGTCTAAAATCAGTGGAGGTGACCCTAGTGTCTTAATAAATGTTTTTAGGGTCAAAACGTTTAGATACGATGCCCCGGGGGCCACCCTAAGGGTCCCTGAGAAGGACCCCAACCTTGGCCAAGTAAGCTGCCAAGGCAGCTTGAAGTTGTGCATGGAGGGAGTAACTACGCTTCGCGGACCTACTCCACCCATGGCCAAAATGTTTGGTCCTCATCGCGGACACGTCGCGGACTCTACTGTCTCGAAATTAAATTTATGAAAACTTGTGGGAACACCTCCGCGTCGCGAACTTGTTTCCCGATAAAATCTGCTAAAATAAAACTCAAGTTTGACTTGTTTAAAAGGTCCAACTAAGTGAAGGGTAGTTTGGGTACTTTGGGGAATTATTATAAACGGTTATTCTACCTATTTTAGGGTATTTTAAGTTGGTTAAAACCCCAAAACCAACAATTAGACCCCATTCTTCAAATTGACGCTTCCCTCTCAAAAATAGATTCTCTCAAAAAACTCCATTGAAGACCTTGATGAAGCTCAAGCTAGAAAATGGGTTTTCAACTGATTTCTTCTTCAATTTAATAAGTCTTCAATAATTAAGGTATGTTGACTCTTGATTCTTGAATAACCTATCATTCAAGGAGTTCTATCAAAGATTTTCAAAAGTGATTCAAAGACCAAAATTCCCAATTTTCAATCTAACCATGGGTTCTTTGTCAAATGATTTTCTAAATCATTCTATTGACAAATTGATGTGGAATTAAGCTTTTTAAGATAGTTTTCAAAGGAATTCATGAAGAACCCATGATCCCCAAATTCTCAAAAATTGGCCTATGATATGGGTCTTTGTGAATATGATTTCTATTGGTGAATTTATGTTTAGATTAGATTGGATTGATGTTTCCTATGATTATCTATACTTATTCATGTTGAATTGTTGGAATATTGATGAGTTGAGAATTATGGCCTTATGGGCAAAGTTATGGGTTGATCCCTTTGTTTATGGAATTGTACTTAGATTATGTTTATATTATTGAATTACATTGTTGATTCCTATTGCTATCTATGTCAATTGATTATGAATTGTTGAGGATTGATCCATGGTGATCATGGCTTGGAGGATTGGTAGGTTGACCTAACTTCTAGTCTATAGTATGGGAATTGATATTGTGTGGTTTGACCCACTTATGGTAGCGGTGTTTACTTCTTGTCTATCTATGCATGTTGAGATCATGGCCTTGAAGGCAATAGATGTGAAGTGAATTTATGATTATGATGCATATGTTTATGA
>JAJOOR010022492.1:0-20473 GCA_036250505.1 Solanum acaule | reverse complement strand
TATTTGTATTTATGTTTTGGTTTGCTTCTGCCTGTGTATATTGTTATTTGCCTACTCTTGTTTAGTTTCTACCCTCAGACCCATTACTTGTTGTTCCGGGTTACGGGTTGGCTTACCTGCTGGTGGGTTATAGTAGGTGCCATCATGACTTGAGAAATCGGGTCGTGACAGAGTAAAGGTCTAACACGTGGAGACCGTCCGTGTTGAGATCAAGTATGATTATAATTTGGGTACGTGGAGATCGTCCGTGCTGGGGATTGTTTGATTTATGATAGTGCATTGAGATCGTCCGCACAGACACGTGGAGATCGTCCGTGTCGTTATATGGACCTCGCGAGTCCCCCATGGGTCATGAACTTTCGATGTATTTCCGAGGAGTATCATGTATATACGGTTGAGAGAGTACTTGGTATTTTGAGGCATATCATTTCATGGTGTCATATTGCATTGCATCCCATGACATCCTTCATTCTTGATGATTATGTGTTTTATTTGTGGTTGAAAAGTACTTGATATTTGATTACCTCTATTTGATGAACTTGATCTTGTGTGTTGCTGATATTTGTGAGTGCCTTTTTTGTGGAAGTTGTAATTGATGAATATTGAGTTTGTTGTTGAGGATATGTAATTTGTTAAAGTGATTGTTGTTGAGCTGGGTGCTATGTAACTGTGAACTGTTAGGTTGGGCTGGTTTTATGCAGATTGTAGTTGTAAAGGTTCGGTTGGTGTAAGGAGTACCCGTATTCTATCCCATTAGCTTATGTTTAGAAGTTTACTTAATGAGTACCATGTGGTTTGGTACTCACCCCTTGCTACTATATTTTTTTGTAGGTTACTAGCCCGGACTTTTGTGATATTTTCTCTTGTCCTTGTCTGAGGCTTCTTGTGGAGGTTTGTGAGGTAGCTGCTTTTCATTTCAGCGGACCTTCGTTCTCCTTAATTATGATCTTGTTCTATTCTAGAAACAATGTCATTGAACTTGTATTTTCCTTCAATTTTGTTATAACACATTAGAGGCTTGTACACGTGCCAACCAGATTTTTCGGGTATTGTTGAGTTGATTATAAAAATTTCCGCATTTTATTGTAAGGGTTGAGTTTTAGGCTGACTTGTCTTGGTGGGATAAGACGAGTGCAATCACATCCATTTTTGGGTCGTGACAGATATGAGGGTTCTCCCACTTAGGTGTTAGAGTGGGTGCCCGCACGGCCTAATGGGTTGGGTCGTGACATATATTCTTTAAAGGATGACAAGCATTTCTTTGTATGGATACAACAAAGCAAAAAACATATATGCAATTGAATACTACTTTTGGAAATGTTCTGTATTTATAAATTAAATCTAATAAGGAGATTTTTCATGAAGATTCACTCATTTTTTGAACAAACGTAACCTTTAGTTGTTTCCTTTCTGAACAGGTAAATTTTTTTTGTTTAATTTAAAACTTAAATATTAGATTCAAATTTTAAATAAGCAATTTGTTCAAAATAAATTATGAAATTACGAAAAAAGAATCTTTAAATTTAATTAAAAATTTGATCGGCCTCTGCCCAAGCCCTAAGCCCAAGTCCTTGTGATATATATTGGTAAATATATATAAGTAGACTTACTCAATTAAATAGACTAAATGAGCTAGACTTTAAAAGAACCTAAAAGATGGCTTCTCCCACCAATGTGAAAACTTTCTCCTTAAATTACAACTATCCTAACACTATTAAAACTTAAAAGGAGAGGGAAAAACCTCCTTTTAATAAAAAAGAATTGGACAAATTTTAATTTGACTTTCCCTCCAAATCACTAAAATCAATTTTTTAGAGTGCATGTTTTTTGTTATATTTCTTGAAGAATATAGTGTTCTTTCTTCATGATATGTGACTGGGATTAGGTGATTGTGTTACATGTGTCTATTTGTATTACTATATTGTGGTAAATTGCTTACATTTATATCTTGGACTGGTAGTGTGATCCTACCAGTATATTGTGGTTTGTGTATTGATATTGCACCTATTATTTTCTTGTTGAGTACATGACATCTCTCAATAGCTAATCCGAGACTTCAATTAAGAAACGTCTAACTTTGAATTCAAGAGTGAGCTATTCTTCCAGGATGTACGATTCCTCTATTGTTCTTGTCCATATTTTCGGACTAAGACATTCTTAGACTATGGGTTATTTATTTTAAGCTTCGGTGTTGCATCTCATTTATGTTAGACATTAGAATTTCGGTATTACGACTTTCAATTCTTATGGATTTATTTTCTCAATTATTTTGACTATTGATTGAATTTATGGGGACTTAATCCTTAGTTATTTGAAAATTGTTTTTCTTAATGTTATATGATGAACTTATTTCAAATAAATGATTTGTTGAATTAAGTTAGGTTAGTTGTTGAGTTAGATGATTCAGTATGGATATCACTCACTATGGTCTGAATCGTGACAAATTACTTTCTTTTTATTAACTATTACCATTAAAGTTAGCTTAGTCTTCGTATTAATAAATATGAATTACTAGCAAATACTTCTTATTTACAATTCTTTAAGACACATGCAAAAGGAAAATATAATAACTACGAAAAACGGGGTTGTGCTTATGTTTGAAAAAATAAATCAAGAATATGATCGATTTGTATGTGTTGAATTACCAGATGAGAATATAAACCCCTATCTATACTCACTTGTAACGCAACATATGATGCATGGACCTTGTGGTAATTTGAATCCAACAAATTCTTGTATGAAAAAAAAAGCTTATTGAAAAAATAAGTATGCTAAATAATTTGCAGAACAAACAACAAAAGGTAAAAATTCATATTCAATTTATAGAAGGCGAAAGACCGAAAAAAGTGTAAAAATTAGAGGACACTTTCTTGATAATTCATGGGTTGTTCCTTACAATCCATTTTTACTTTGTAAATTTAACTGTCATATGAATGTGGAGATTTGTTCAGATATTAAAGTTGTTAAGTACATTTACAAATACATTTGCAAAGGACATGATAAAATAGCTTTTCAAATACATGCTACGGATGCAAATTTAGAGATAGATGAAATAAAAGAATATCAAACTGCTAGGTGGGTATCACCACCTGAAGCTGGATGGAGAATATTTGCTTTTCCTATAAGTGAAATGAGTCCAAGTGTATATCATCTTCAATTACATCTTGATGGACAACAATATGTTTCGTTCAAAAGTACAGACAACACTAATAAAATTATAAATAATTCTGGACTTGAATTTATTGTATCGTGAATTTCCGAAATACTTTGTCTGGTCAACAACATATAGAATTTGGACTCTTCATAAATGAGGTCATGTTATTGGTCGTGTCGTAACGTGTCATCCAATCGAAGGAGAGATACTATCTTAGACTACTTTTAATGAAGGTAAGAGGATCAAAATCATATGAAGATCTGCGAACTGTAAATGGAGTATAATATAATACATTTAGAGAAGCTGCAGAAAAAAGAGGACTTTTACTTTGTGATAATAACTTAATAGAATGCATGTTTGAGACTGCAAGTTATCAAATGTCATCTAGTTTAAGACAATTATTTGCTATGTTGTTGAACTGTTGTAATCCAACGAATCCTAAAGAATTATGGAAAAGATTTGAAAGCCCAATGTTTGAAGATTTCAAAACAATTATGAGCGAGATGCAAGAGAAATTCGTTATAAAGTTTTAAATCATATTAATGAAATTCTTCATTCAATGGACCATGATATTAATGAATTTGAACTAATTCCCAAAATTATTAAAGCATCATCAACAACAAGAGAAGCTAAGGATGTTCATTACGAAAGAAATATTATAGTTAGTGAGGAAGATTTACTTTTACAAAATAAATTAAACATTGAACAAAGAAAAGCTTACAATATAATTCTTGATAGAGTGTTTTCAAATAAATCAAGGGCATTTTTTATTGATGGTCCTGATGGAACTGGTAAAAACTTTTTATATCGAGCTTTATTGGCTACAATAAGACACAAAGGATTTATAGCTTTAGCCACTGCAAGTTCTGGTGTTGCAGCATCACTTCTTTCCGAAGGTCGAACTACTCATTCTCGATTTGAAATTCCTATTAATGTTAATGAAAATTTTAGTTGTAATATTAGTAAACAAAGTTCACTAGCATCTCTAATACGAGATGCAAAATTAATTGTTGGGATGAAATTTCAATGGCAAAAAAGAAAATGATTGAAGCATTTGATTTACTTTTAAGAGATCTAATGGTAATAAATACGCTATTTGATGGTAAAGTAGTTGTTTTAAGTGGCAATTTTAGACAAACTCTTCCTGTTGTTCGAAGTGGAAAGAGAAATCAAATTCCTAGAAACTGAAGGATAGATCAAGGTAATGTCCAGTCTCAAGATCAATTGATAAGTCCCTATGCCTTCAATTTGAGCCTTCATGTGATTTCCCATGAACAAGAAATCCTTATTTGGATTTGTAGTTTGGATCATAGTGAGTCCCTGCAACATAGTGGATACATGAGTAGTTGCACCAGAATCAAACCACCAAGCATTATTAGGAACTTCTACTAAATTTGATTCAAAACATACAAAAGCACTAAATGTACCTTTCTTTTCAAATCAAGTTTTACGTTTTAGGCAATCTTGCTGATAGTGTCATTTTTTACAGAAACGACACACATCAGCCTTGAGTACCTTATGAGCATCCTTTTTACAGGAATTTGATTTTAAAAATACACATGTATTTATTCCACAAATACCACTCATGACCTCAGAAGATGAAAATGTGTCTATTCCTTTTAAAAGAGCTTAGTTTTCTATACGATTATGTTTTGTCATGACTATAAATAAAGCTCAAGGACAAACATTGGATTTTGTAGGTATATATTTACGCGAATCTGTCTTCTCTCATGGACAGTTGTATGTTTCTTTATCAAGAGCCACAAGTTCTAACAGTGTCAAATTGTTAATTAGACCACCTACATTTGACGACAATGATGATCATTCCACATGTAATGTTGTCTATGATGAAATTATTGAAAATACTTTCTTTTGAACTTATGCTATAATTTGCGATGGTAAATCTAATATACAACTTACTTATACTATATTATTTTATTTTTCTATTATAATATGTTATTCATTATATCTTAGTTTTCCATGTATCCTTTTATAATGAATTATTTTCAAATTACAGATATTTCAACATGGCGGAAAGTTTTACAATCAATATGATCTATCCATATACTAAAGATTGGACTTGTAAGATCCAAGTTGTCGATAAATGTCGGTCAAGGAACAACAAAGAGAGAACCAACAAATAGCAACTCTTAATTCTGCAAGATGAAGAGGTTTCTATTTTTATACAAGATATTTTTTTTAAAAAAACTACTTTAATAGCATTAACTAACTAATCTATTGTTTATATTTTTCACTTTAAAAATACAAAAAATAATAAGATAACTTTTAAGTTTTTATTCATAACTAATCGAACTTTTTACAAATTCTTCTACAGAAAAATCAAGTTCAGGCCACTATTTTCGGCTGTGATATAACACATTTTGAAAAGGAGTTTATTATGTTCAAGACTTATTTGGTATTTGTTGCATGTGTGAAGGAACCACCTCTTGAATACGAAAATTCACTAAACAAATTCACTTGGACCATCGATAAAAATACGATTGTTGAGCCAATTGAAGAGGTCAAACCTCCAGAGGATCTATTACCACCACCAACACGGTTAACTCTCACCTCTTTTGATACTTTTGAGTATCAACCCAAAGAGTGTGAATTTGGTATTTATAAATTTATTGTTAATTATTCACATAATTGTTACTTTAATAGAATAGTTTTCATCATTTAATTATTTTTTCTTTATTGTTGTATAATGCAAGATATACTTGATTTGTCATTAATGGCAGTGCTTCAACAAAGACTACAACTGGAAGTCGAATTCAAGAGTTTATTGTCATGGACAAGCTGTAAGTATATATAGAATATCACTCTTATCATTTATCTTCACATCTCATTACTTGTTTTCTCTTCCTCTTCCTATATTGTCTCATCTTTTTTATATTGTTGGTATTACTATGATTTAAATTCTATCAAAGTTTGACATCTTTTCCAGATTAAGAGTTTAGTTATACAAAAAATTATAAGAAACTAAATTTGCCATAACAGTTTGCAAGAACAATGAATCTCCAATTATAGTGAAAATTCAATTATCTTATTTGCAATATTGAACTCTTACATTATCTCCTCTTTTTCTAATTATTGGTAATACCATGAGCTCCATGTGAAAATGCAAGGATGATTTTGAGTTTTAACCCAAGAATAAGATACTTTTTTTAGCTCTTATACTTATTTACACTGTTGAGAAGTAGAATTTTAGTTCTCTATAACTTTAAGTTCCTCCAAGGTTCATTTATGTTAATTTAACTAATTTTATGAAAAAAAATTCATATTAAATTAACTATCAGGATGTGTTTACCATCACTTTGAATACCCATAGTACTTTGATACATTAAAAAGTTCATCAATTTAGCTTCCTAGCTGAATTCGCTTCTTTGTTCATGTATCTACTTCTTTGACTTTTATAATGGTGTGGTGAGTATCTTAGTTTGTTTTTGTTGTTTGTCAATATTCAAAATTTTACACTTTCTCTTGGGTCTTACCTAATTTGAACCAATCCAACCAATAAAAATAACTTTTGTTAACATATCAATGACCTTCTACCATTTTTGAAAGGTCATTTTTTGTTGTTGCTTACACATTTTCATTTTTATTTTCTATCCAATGTTAATCCTCTACATACTCATACAATGTTGCCATTTGTTAATAATAATTTGATTTGAATTCTATTTTTCGTTTAGTTTGCCAACATCACATGTCTTCTGTTGTCACGATTCAGACTGTTGTGATTGACACCCACACTAACCCTCCGGTGGGAGAACCATTACTACAACCCAACTAAACTACTTAACGAAAAACTAAACATTTAAAGATACGGAAGCAGGTTTAGATGTCTAAAGAAAAAGGGAGTTCCCATAAACTCCAAAAGTTTAACAAAAACAACTACCAAAATATTTGCGGAAACAACTCCTACAACCTAAAAGTCAATGTACCAAAACTCTACTAACGACAAGTCTAAGAACAAGGGGTGCAACTCCGAAAACTAATCATAACAGCCTAATAGATAGTCTGAGTCCAGAAAGAGTGGACTTAAACAAGAAAGATTCATGGCAGCCTAAAAGAACCGGCTCACCCTTGAATCCGATCACAATCAATAATCTCCTAACTGAGGTCTGTAAGTAGTCGCCTCAAGATGCCCTGTACTCAACAAAGAAAGAGCAAGTGTAGTATCAGTACACAACAACAGTGTACTAGTAGGATCACGCGGCTACTCCCATAAGCACAATATATACAACGAACAATTACAACACAATATGCACACATATACAGAATACATAGATCAGTAATCATTTTAGGAACAACATACAATTCCCTAATATCAATGACAGGTAACAAGAACATAATAATCATAAGTGGTCCTCTCATGGAACCCACACCCAAATTGTTAGTGTGTCGGAAACACCCGATCCAAAATATGTGTCGGAACGTGACACCCGATCCAATATATGTGTCGAAATGTGACACCGGATCCAAGATATGTGTCGAAACGTGATACCCGATCCAATATATATGTTAGAATGTGACACTCGATCCAATATATGTGTCGGAACGTGACACCCATTCCAATCAGCACAACCACAATCACAATCACACCCATAATGAACAATATTCAAATCATAAAATCAAGTAACATGTTCATGGCATGTATTGTTCATACATCATCATTTCATTAAATTGATTCACATTCCCTATTCACATACATGCACGCATACAATGAAGTAATTATCTGGCATATATCACATAACAGGAATTCAAACCATCACCTATCTCGAAACCAAGCTTGAATCCTCCTAAGACACTTGAACCTTCCCTTTCCGGATTCTTTTCGCTTGTTCTTGGTCTACAAACGAGTAATTTAATGCAAGGATAAATAATTAAGGTCTAATTTACCCGGATTATAACAAACCCAATAACCCAAGACCAAACTCATGATCCTAATGTTCAACTAGAGCTTTTCTCATCATCAACTTCAGCCCAAAACCTTCCCCCAATGATAACTACCCAAGAATCTAAGTTCTACAGATCGAAAAATGGATTATTAGGGGAGTAATAATCTTACCTTTTGCGCTAGAAGTCATGGGAATTTGTCAAGAAATAGCCCTAGGTCGTCTCTTATCTCTCAAGAACAAAGGTTTGCAAAAAAATAATGTTTTTGGGGTTTTTTTCCCAATTTAAGTCGCGACTGTACCGCTAAAGTGGGACCCAACCCGCTACAGTGGCCCCGCTCTGGAAGGACTAATCCCTCTTTGGCAGCTTGCACGGAGACAGAACCTCGAAATTTGAGTTCCAAGCTCCCATTTCACAATACACTTTCAAACCAGGACGTTCTAAAATTACCCTTTCACACTAAGATCTGTTTCGGGAGTTCTACTTGCCCAAATTTGATTCCATAAAGCCGTACAGGCTCCTTAACATCTTGGTTATCCACTCATGTGATCAAATTAATAATTAGATCCCCCATTCATTACCAGATTTCCCTAGACCTCACCTGACTCAAATTTCATCCAAGACTGGCCTAGGCTAGAAATTTCCAAGTTACTACAAAATGTTTTCTGACCCAAAATCCCTCCCCATTGTTTTTTCCATAACGACGGGAACAAGTCGTTACAATAGTTACCAATTTACCCATCACTCGTCCCCGAGTGACAAACTAGGAGAAAAGAGCTAAAGCAAGAGTAGAGTAGTAATAGAATCATCAATAGTTGGGGATACTTGTCTCGCATGTCCTTCTCGGTTTCCCAAGTAGCTTCCTCAATTGGACTATGCTTCCATTGAACTTCCACGAACTTTATCTCCTTGGTCCTCATGATACTTCTTCAACATGTACACATAGAACACTGGATGGACTCCAGATAGGCTAGGCAATAAAGCCAACCTATAAGCCACTGGCCTTACACAGTCAAGAATCTCAAATGGCCCGATGTATCGAGGACTAAGCTTGCCCTTCTTGCCGAATCGCATTACCCCTTTCATGGGTGACACTTTTAGAAGGACTTGCTCACCAGTCTGAAATATCATGTCCCTTACCTTACGGTCTGCATACTTTTTTTGTCGACTCTAGACTGCTAGAAGCTTAGCTTGGATTCTTCTCACCTTATCATTGAGCATCTTTCACCAAATCAACCCCCTAAGGGTTTCACATCTCCAACCTCAACCTAACCAAATGAATACCTACACATCCTCCCATACAATGCCTCAATGAAGTCATCTCAATACTCGAGTGATAAATATTGTTGTATGTAAACTTAACTAACAACAAAAGTGATTCCCAACAACCACCAAAGTTGATCGTATACACCTCTGCAACATGTTATCAAGGACCTTGACACAATCATTAGGACGAATCATTTCACACATATGCATGATAAAATTCCAAAACAATACTCGCTACAATTAGAAGTGAACCTGAACCAACCAACACACACTAATAATACACAAACAATCATAGTTCTTAACAACATCTCCATCCTACAACATAAATTCCCATGAACTTAAGTTATAAAAATTTGATCTTTAGACATCAGATACTCATCAAGGGATATGTCCAAGCATACAAACCCCCTAACAACACTATTGAAATGCTAGATTTAGCAATTGTGATTGTAGATTACCCTTAAGAACAGTAGAATTGGACCCAATGATCCCCACATTCAACCAAGAGAACATCGCAGGATTGGTACACCTGATCCACCACCAAGGATCCACCCACAAAAGTGAAAACACACGTGAGCATATCTAGTGAATCATACTCTCAACCACGTACAAAATGAAATAGATGACCACATAAGAATTTACGGAATAATTATTGAATAGCATTAAATGTTTTCTTCCGAAGAGTCGATACCAGCCCTTTCCATTCAGTTGACTCCACATACTCTTCACATCATTCCACTGAAGCCCATACTCTCAATACTAACAACCATCATAAAAACTCTGACCATTTACCTTATTATAAACCAACACTTATAAATGAAACCTTTCTTAGGTACTTAACAATCAACAATAATAAACTTTACGACTCAACCCAGGTGTAAGCCCTTTCAAATGCTCAATACCTGATACAATTGATCATTTCTCACCTTGCCACTCATACCTTGACAACATATTTCACTACGAATGTAGACTTACAATGAAAATATGAATTGTAAATTCAGTTGTATAACACAATCCCCTTATCTATCGACATTAGATTGTACCTTGAAGATTTTATGAATTCATGGATCTTCGCTTATGATTGATCGCATCTCCATCAGTCTTACAATATCCTTCACTAAAACTTCACTCGTACTCATTACTAAACTCAAAAACAAAACCAAAGCACTTATCATCACACTCGAGCTAATGTTTGTACACTCATTTCTCATGTCATTTCCAATAGTTTTTAACCAATCTGATGGACCCTTAACACTATTACCATAGCCACAACAAAATGAATGAAATTACGCGTCTCTGAACCCAATTATCTACCCCTCTAAAGATACCTTTTTAGCTTTTGCAATCAGATAAAATATTCTTGCTCTTGCCTCTCTCTAAAGGTTGTACTATATTCCACTATTTTTTCTTCATTATGACTCTAGCTCTTTAAAATTCTATTTGAGTGGTGTCCCGCCATCTCTTAAACTTTTCATACACCCACGTTACTCACCAAATATTAGAAAACCACAACCTTAGATACTCGCAAGTCGTAATTACTATACAAAATTGGCTTAACCATCAATCTTATTATATAGTTGCATCCCATCACAATCTATCACGAACTCTTATTACCATTATGCTCAGTTAGCCCTGGCTATCACTACGAAGTCAACCTTTTCATTAGCATGACACCTCAAACTCAGGTATACTCATCAAATTCAAAGGGCTAACCCAATTTTATACGCACTTTCTTACAAAAATCTTCAATTTCCTTCACCCAAGTACACTCAATGGGACTTTCTTTATCCATAAGCTTGTCATTCCGGTATACATCCACTTCTTTATGGCTTAAGATAAAATCATCAGTCCTCATACTACCATCCTTCTTCTTAACAAATAAGACAGGAGAACCCCACGGGGAAGTACTAGGATGGATGTTATCAAGAAGCTCCTGGATTTGAGCTTTAAGCTCTCTCAATTCTGTCGGAACCATGCGATAAGGAGGAATGGAGATGGGGCGAGTGTCAGGTTCCAAGTCAATGCAGAAATCTATATCTCTATCTGGAGGCATACCAGGCAAATCAGTAGGAAACACTTCCTTTAATTCAGACACTACATGAATAGACTCAATAGAGGGAGACTCAGCCTCAACATCCCGAATATGAGCCAAATAAGCCAAACACCCCTGTCCTTCCAGTTTCCTAGCCCAAATGAAAGATATGACCTTAACTGGCTTAGACTTGTACACCCCTTCCCACTCCAACTTTTCCCTACTCGGGATCTCTAGAGTCACAGACTTAACATTAAAATTTAACACAACATAATAGGGGGACAACCAAGTCATGCCTAAGATTATATCAAAGTCAGTCATATCTAGAATAACCAAATCAGCCCAAGTCTGAAAACCCATAAACAAGACAGAACAAGCACGATACACATGGTGACTATGATTGACTCTCCCACTAGAGTAGAAACATGGATGGGGGGAATCAAGCATATCACAAACCACATCAAATAGCAAGGCAAACTAAACTGACACATATAGATAAGTAGAACCCAGATCAAACAACACAATAGCTATCCGGTCACAGACAAAAATAGTACCTGTGATCACTCCATCAGACACCTCAGCCTCGGTCTTGCCTAAAAAAGCATAAAACTGAGTCATGTCATCTTGACATGCAACCTCCTTGCTTGGTTGCACTGCTCCTCTACCTGCATTACTATTTCCCCATCCCCGCACGGCCTCGCTGATTTCCTCCTCGTATGCCCAGGTTCTCCACAATTGTAACACACTTCATAACTTAACCAAGTAAGCATCACTGCTATTGTAGTAGTCGTATCACGACCCTCTTTGATATACACTCAATCTAGGAAATCGTAGTAGAGATTCTAACCTCAATTGTCACAAAATAATTTCATCATTTACTAAGCAACCCAACCCATACATGTTATGACAACAATACTAAATGTATTTTCCAAAGTAATGGTGTTCATTATCTAGCCTTCCCTTACAAAACTTCTTGAATGTTGTCACCTTGGCAAAGTCTTCTGAGTTCACCCCCTTCTACCTCCATCACAAAATCAACCATTTCCAGAAAAGATTTTTGCTAAAATAGCCACCTACAAGCTTGAATCTGCAAATCTGACCTTCCCTTACAAAACTTCTTAAATGTTGTCACCTTGGCAACGTCGTCTGAATTCACCATCACAAAATCAACCACTTCCTTAAAAAATTGCTAAAACAGCCACTTACAAGCTTTAATCTGCAAATTTAACCTTAATCCCTTCACAAAACGACAAATTTGCTCTTTTAGACTGAAGCAAAATGGAGTACCATAGTTGGATAAATCACAAACTTTTGCATTAAAGGCTGCAACAAATATATTATGTTGCTCTATTTTCAGGAACTCATCTCTCCTCCTATCCCTCAAGGTTCAGGGTATATACTTCTCCATACAAAAAGTTATAAAATGTGTCCCAAGTCATGAGTAGTGCATTTACTAGTTGGCACTCAACATGAGACCACCACCACATTTTGGTGTCTCCCTTGATCTGGTATATCATAAACTCAACGTCAAATCATTCTACATTATCCATCCTATGAAGCAGCTCATGAAAATCAACAAGAAAATCATAAGAATCTTCAGATTCAGTACCCAAGAAGACTGAAGGTTTCAACCTTAAGAACATAATAAAAACCTCATATTTGTCACTAGTCATTACTTGCCCACATCGAATGGGGGAAACATGTTTATTTGGAAAGACGTATCCTCTCTTGCTAATGTTGGTGTTACCACTTCTGCGAATCGAAAAGTGAAAGAGATTAGATACCAATTTGAATCACCAAATACCAATTGGAATCAAGTCATAGCACGAAAGGAGAAAAAGAGACAGAATTCATAAAGTCCTATAGCCTCTCGAAGAAAAGTACAGACGTCTCTGTACCGTTCCGCAAGACTCTACTAGACTTTTTTTGGTACAATGAGATCAACGAACCTAGGTCTCTGATACCAACTTTGTCACGACCCAGACCGTCGTTATTGGCACCCACACTAACCCTTCGGTGGGAGAACCATTACTACAACCCAACTAAACCACTTAACGAAAAGCTAAACGTTTAAAGATACGGAAGTAGGTTTAAATGTCTAAACAAAAAGGAAGTTCCCATAAACTCCAAAAGTTTAACAAAAACAACTACCAAAACATTTGCGGAAACAACTCCAAGAACCTGAAAGTCAATGTACCAAAACTCTACTAATGACAAGTGTAAGAACAAAGGGTGTAACCCTGAAAACTAAACATAACAGCCTAATAGATAGTCTGAGTCTGAAAAGAGTGGACTTAAACAAGAAAGATTCATGGCAGCCCGAAAGAACTGGCTCACCCTAGAATTCAGTCACGATCAATAATTTCCTAACTGAGGTCTATCAGTAGCCGCCTGGAGATGCCCTATACTCAACAAAGAAAGATCAAGTACAGTATCAGTACACAACCACAGTGTACTAGTAGGATCATGCGGCTACTCCCATAAGCACAACATATACAACGAACAATTACAACACAGTAAGCACACATATACAGAATACATAGATCAGTCATCATTTTAGGAACAACATACAATTCCTCACGTAACAAGAACATAATAATCACAAGTGGTCCTCTCACGAAACCCACACCCAAATTGTTAGTGTGTCGGAACGTGACACCCGATCCAATATATGTGTCGGAACGTGACACCCGATCTAATATATGTGTTGGAACGTGACACCGGATCTAAGATATGTGTCGAAACATGACACCTGATCCAAAATATGTATCGGAACGTGACACCCGATCCAATATATGTGTCAGAATGTGACACTCGTTCCGGTTAGCACAATCACAATCACAATCACACCAATAATGAACAATACTCAAATCATACAATCAAGTAACAAGTTCATGGCATGTATTGTTCACACATCATCATTTCATTAGATTGATTCACATTCCCTATTCACATACGTGTACGCATACAATGAAGCAATTATCCGGCATATATCACACAACAAGAATTCAAACCATCACCTACCTCGAAACCAAGCTTGAATCCTCCTAAGACACTTGAGCCTTCCCTTTGCGGATTCTTTTCGCTTGTTCTTGGTCTACAAACGAGTAATTTAACGCAATGATCAATAATAAAGGTCTAATTTACTCAGATTATAATAAATCCAATAACCCTAGACCAAACCGATGATCCTAATGTTCAACTGGGGCTTTTCCCATCATCAACTTCAGCCCAAAACCCTCCCCCAGTGATAATTACCCAAGAATCTAAGTTCTACGGATCGAAAAATGGATTAGGGGAGTAATAATCTTACCTTTTGCGCTAGAAGTCGTGGAATCTATCAAGAAATAGCCATGGGTCGTCTCTTAGCTCTCAAGAACGAAGGTTTGCAGAAAAATAACGTTTTTGGGGTTTTTCCCCGATTTAAGTCGTGATTGTCCCGCTACAGCGAGACCCAACCCACTACAATGGCCCCGCTTTGGCGGGACTAACCCCGCTATGGCGGCTTGAACGGAGATAGTACCTCGAAATTTGAGTTCCAAGCTTCTATTTCACAACATACTTTCAAACCAGGACGTTCTAAAATTACCCTTTCACGCCAAGATCTGTTTCGGGAGTTCTACTCGCCCGAATTTGATTCTGTAAAGCCGTACAAACTCCTTAACAACTTGGCTATCCACTCATCTGATCAAATTTATAATTAGATCCCCCATTCATTACTAGATTTCCCTAGATCAAACCTGACTCAGATTTCGTCCAAGTCTTGCCTAGGCTAGAAATTTCCAAGTTACTACAAAAAGTTTTCTGGCCCAAAATCCTTCCCTAGTGATTTTTCCATAACGACAAAAACAAGTCGTTACATCTGTAATTTTAGTTTAATGTTTGACAAATATCGTTTCAACATATGCAGGAAGAAACCAACAAAACTGACACTTTGGGAGGATTATGTTGATCATGATGGAATTAAACTTTTCAACAAACTTCATGATTACCCGATCATTCTTGCTAGGAGAATTGGAAAATCATCTTCAAGTATAAATGCAAATAAAAATATATTTTATCTTTGTCGTTTTAAAAAATATATTACATGATGAAACTAAAATCAAATATTCCAATCATGTAGGAACGACAAATAGTGCAATGGTTTGACAAGCAAATTCAGTACAACAATTGAAATCAATCCTCCATATCCACAAGTTGCTGCATTGAGGACATGGTAATATACATTTTAATTTAATACATCGAAATTTAAGAATATTTTGAGATATATAACACGTCTTTAATTTTGCAATTACAAAATTTAAAATTCACTTTTGTTATTTCATCATCTTCCTACAATACAAATATAATAAAATGAAAATAGTAGTATGTTAATTTTCATTCGATAAATTGTATGGACTATAAACTTCTTTAGAATCCATTTAAGAATTCTCAAAATTATACTTGAGTGTTTTGTATGCGACAATATTAATCAAATTTCGTAATTTTACTTGTTTATAGGATGAAAACAATTGAAACAAAGCTTGTTGTTTACAATAAGAAAAGTATTACTCCAATGGGCTCTATTATGTTGACTCCATTCGAGGATGAGGTTATACATGTTGCTAACATCCCGACACAACCTCATGTAAGAACAACAATAAATATATTATTCTATTAACTTGTATATTTTTAAATTATAGTAAAAATATAATATTTGTATTCTGAATTTTAAGGGAAGCTGAATTGTCACTTGCAAGTAAGGATCAGCGTTTTTGTGTGTGTTAGCATGCTCAAAATGTAAGCAATTGTTCACAAGATACAATGTGTGAAGGAAAATCTACTGCACAAGTTGTCATCAATCCACACAGCTTATTCCTAGGTATATATGCTCTTGTACATTGGTTAACCTTATTTTTATTTTGAAATAAATAAATATTTTAACTAATCATAATTTTTTTATTTTTTCATTAATTATTATAATAGATGTCAATTTGAAGTTACTATTAAAGACAACAGTGGTTTTGCAATAGCTATTATTACACATAAAGTTTCAGAGAAAATGTTACACCTTTTTCCGGAAGAAATTTATGAAATCTGCTTCGTCAAGGTACGTATCACTTTTTTTTTCACCTCACTACCCCTAACATAACTATACTAGACGATAGCAAGCCCGTGCAAGCACTGGTCCAACACAAAAAATAAGTTAATTTAGTAATATAAATATTATAATTCAGTTCGTTCAGATAACATTTATTAAGGTTTTAAACTTTAATTATAAATTCACGGACTGGTCGCTATTTTTTATAATTGAAATGAATGGTTCAATTTGATTTCATTATTAGAGTTTTCTTTTATTCCCTATTTCTTTTCGGATTTAATTTTTTTTCAAAATATGAACTGATTATCATAACTTAATGCCTTGAGTTATTTGTTATTGTCTCCTATACTTATATCTTTTTTAAAAACTACACAAATTGGACCCACGATTCAAATTATTTACTCAATTGTCCCTTATTCTATTCACTGAACCACTGCTTCTTCAAATACCATCAAAGTATATATATACTTTGATGTTATCAAGTAGTAATTAAACAGTCTTTTTACTGAAACACTGCTTGTTTATATATATATATATACTTTGATGGTATCAGACAGTAAACACTCATTGATAGTTAAAAACAAGAAATATGAAAGTAAGGGACTAGCCGCTTATAAATAGTTTTTCTTTTTGGGTACAAGTGTTTTTTTCCCTATTATCTTTTTATATATGGTTGGAGAATTTGTATATCACAAAATAAAAGTAAACATGTTAATTATAAATTAATATGATTAAGTCGTGCGATATTCAAATCTTTACTCCACTCTACTATAATATTACTATTGTACTCCCTTTGTTTATATTTACTTGTCTAGTATTAATCTATCACACTTCTTAATTTTTGAGAAATAATAAATAGAATCACAATTTTATTTAATAAAGTCAATATTTTGAAAAGTATACTGCAAAATGATAATAGTTAATGATAAATTAGAAACTAAGCGTGATAAATTTAGACAAATAAAATGATATGTATAAAAGGAACAAATGACATGTAAGTCTAAAAGGAAAAGAATTACAGATTAAACTATTGCACAACTATAATAAACTTCAATTCACATGTCTAAATAATATTATTTTTTTATTTTTTAAAAAAAGAGCCTAAATATGAAAACTCAAAATTACCCATGATTTTGAATCTATTGGCAATAAACATGCTCACACTTCTATATAGGTAGAAAGAATTTTTACCCTGAATAACAATATACTATAAGTTGATCCATTGTGAATCAATCCTAATATATATGTGATTTTTCTTTAAAATCTCTGCTCCTCTAGCTAATTAAATGTTCAAAGGGCAAAAACTTTGATTTATACATAAATTTTTCAAGCTATCAGTTTGTGTAGGCCTATGTTAAGAAATTGTTGAAGCTAAAAAGTAAAAACAACTTATAGCGTTATATGTTCTTTATGGATATTCTTGTACCAATTAGTTCGTAAATTGAGACTTGAACACTCATGACAATAAAGTGCAAGATACCATATCTATAGATGTTAGTTAAGCTTTAAGCATATTAATCTGAACATAAACAAAGAAGTACTATCTCCATAGAAAATTGTACATATATCGATTTCGTATATGAAAAACCAAATGTTTCAGTTAGTTCTTTGGCTTCTGTTTGATGTTTGATGTGATAAGTGGGATTTGTGAATCTGGCCAACCAAATTAGGAAAATAAGTAAATAACAACAAATATTCTATTCATCATGGGTTAGAATTGAATCCCAGAGCTGAGAGTATGTCTCATTCCGTCTTTCAAATTAACATGTAGTTGAATTTATTTTGTGCATATAAGCCCCCACACTAATGAAGACTTTAAATGAACACGTTCTTCGGTAACATGTAGTGAGCTTGTGTTTTAATACAAAGGAGTAATTAATCAGCACCATGAGCACGAGAAATACATGTGTGCTATGTTGCACCATGCATAATATGGAGGGAGGGTGTGGTAACTTAATGAAAAAGGTTGATATATACTACTTTGGAATTCTTGTCCTTGTGATAGTCTCTGGGAGGACACCATTACATGTCCTTAATTTTCTAATGAAACTGGAGAAAACAAATCTGGTAAGTTGATGTACACAACTAGCTCATGCTGGAAATGTGTTAGTTGTTGAAAATGGTGTACTAAGTTATGAAGAGGAGTTTAGTATTGTTGAACATAGGAAAGAGTTTGATTTGGGTGCTACTTTGGGTGGTGGAGATCGATAATAAAGCAAGAAATATTAAACAATGGGATAAAAATTAGTGGTGGAAACAGGATGGTAGTAGTGAATTATGTAGCTAAGATTATGTAAAGGAGTGGATTGGAAGCTAGATTTTGTTGGAAAAATAATTGGAGTATCTCAAAAATATAATAATCTTTAAAAATTCTCTAATTTATTCACCCTTTATGAGAATTATTGGGCATTGATATCCCTTCCTTAAATAGCATTGTTTGACCAGTTTTCCTTTTCCAAATTGCTAACAGTAACTTTTAATTTGGACATTATTCTTCATGATTAGCAATTACACTCCTTTATTCCCATTATTAATTTCCTTGAATTCCAATCCTTTTTGCCGTTGGAGCTATCAACCACTTTTATGGTGTGAATCCTTTTCCTATATATATTTACCATGATTTTTCCTATGGATGATATAGAAAAGAACAAAGTCTTCCTTGGATGTAGAACAAGAAAATTGTTCCTTCCTATTGTTTGAGTTCTGGGTTTTCTACCGTTCTAAGATCTTTGTTAGATTCTGGCTCCTAGTTTTATACTAGAAGAGCTTGTTGAATCTTGGGGAATACACCTTAACCGGTGAAATATCCTTAAGGAGAGTGCCATAGGCACGCCTCAAGCTACGAAATTTCCGTGATTTCCAATAGTTTCCCAACAGATTTGCCCATCAACTAATCCTGAATGGGACTTAAATGGTTGAGCTTTAAAGGGTAGTAATTCTTGACAGCCTATTTCATTGAACATTTTGCATCATAGATGCTTTAGGTGATTTTACAGTGATAAGTTTCCACATACTTGATATCCTTAAATATTCATATCTTATTTGATTACATCTTTGTTACATTTATGATTCGGGGATGTTGTTTATGTTGGTATATATACTATTAACCATATGTTAAGATATAATATTTATTATAGAATAAATATTTGCTTAATTTTAATAGATCATACATTCGTTTATGGTGCCTGTTTACTTATATAGTAGATAATTTAGTGTGTGGAGTTTTAGCTTATACACAGAGGATTAAATCATCAGTTCTTATAAGTATAAAGTTTTTTGTTCACAATCTAGGATGGAAATTGGACATGCCATCGGGTACGATTGTAGCACAAAATTATATGTAATTTATCCTGATTATGGGAACGGTATAGTTCCAACTTCTTGTGTTAGTGCATTTTGTATGTATTGAACGGGACCGAGTAGAGATAGTTGTTTTAGACTGACTGACGAAAACATATTCTCTAAACTATTAAATGTACTTATACTCTTAATATTGATATAACTATTATGATCTGTATATATTAATTATCATTTTGATTTATTAAAAGGTGAGATTCTGAGATGGGTCAATATTCCTGGTAAGTTGGATGATAATAATATATCACTACTGGAAAACAGACCTATGGCAACGCGGAGAAAACCATTGCTATAGATAGAAAAATCGTTGCCATAGATCTATGGCAACGGTTTCCCATGCGTTACATCAGCTCGCGTGGTCATAGAGCTATTGCAACGGTTGTAAAGTTTGCGTTGCCATAGGCACTCCTATAGCAACGGTTGTTCCATCCTTCTGATGCGACGGAAATAGTTTGTAACTGCAACGGTTTATAACCGTTGCCTTAGAGTATATATTGCAACGGTTATTTCCTTTATAACAATGTTTATTTTTAAAATAAATCAATGGTTTCCAATTCTATTGCAACAGTTGTTTAACCTATTGCAACGGTTTCATGTTCTATTGCAATTGCATATTTTATCTATTCAACGTACGGTTCTAACAAGATATTGCAATGATCTATATGAAATAGAAATCTTAGTTGTA
>JAJOOR010022491.1:0-24371 GCA_036250505.1 Solanum acaule | reverse complement strand
CGATTTCCCCTTGATTATGCTTATCGCTTATGGTCATTTTAATTGCTTCCGCGACCAAGGATGTGTGATGATACGCTATGAGGCTTGTTTGGGGTTCCTTCGGGTTTCCCATTCGCCGGTCACGTCTAGGCCCTAGGCTTGGGTCGTGATAACCGAGTTCTATTAGCAGTAGTCATAGTTATTTTATGTACACATTGGGCTTATGGGGTCGATCAGGGCTTTTACTTACGCTTAAGCATGAGTGAACTTTCTGGGCTTATGGGGTCCAGTTTGATTTTAGATAGTTGTTTCTATTTCCGCTATTTTCTACACTAGTGTGTATTCCTATTAGACTTTGCTCATTGACCTCAACAGTGTTTTATTCTTACTTTTCATATTGTCTTTAGTTTTTCAGCTCAATTGGCCTATGAGCTTACTGTGTACTTATTTTTTGGTACTCATACTATACTCTATACTTTGTATCTTTTTTTGTGATTCAGCTTCGAGTACCATTTATCAGTACTGATTTCAAGCCAAGTGTAGTAGGATTTATGTACCCATTGGGCTTATGGGGCGAGTCAGGGCTTTTACTTTAACTTGAGCATGAGTTAACTTTCTGGGCTTATGGGGTCTAGTTAGATTTTAGTTATTTGTTTTCATTGCCGCTCTTTTCTACACTCGTTTGCATTTCTATTAGACTTCGCTCATTAACCTCAATAATGTTTTATTCTTATTTTTTGTACTATCTTTAGCTTTCCAGCTCAATTGGCCTATGATGCCTACTGAGTACCTATTGTTTTGGTACTCATACTATACTCTGTATCTTTTTTGTGATCCGGTTCTGAGTACCATTTATCTCCTTCTGTATAGTTTGTCTAGTCTTTTATTTTTTTAAGAAAAGTCTATATATATTTGTCCACTTTTGGGACTTGTACTCTCTGTATAGTAGCTTTGTACTTGTGACCAGGTTCTGGGTTGGATCTATTCATTTGTCTATATATGTATAGAAAACTTCCGTTGTTTTCCTGTTATTATATTTCTTAAATTGTTCCTCTACTGCGTAGTGCTTGTTATTTCTACTGTTACACCCATTACTTGTTGTTCCAGGTTATGGGTTTGCTTACCTACTGGTGGGTGATAGTAGGTGTCATCATGACTCAAGTTTTCGGATAGTGACATTGTGTCTTTTTATTTCATGTCCTAATCTGACTAAAGAAATTATCATGACGAATTTCACACTCATTTTTCAATCCTTATGCATGAGATGCTTTCAAATAAAATGTCTATTATTTCCATATCACTTTTCAACATTTATAAGCTATTTAGATTTTTGGTATTATCAAAATTATCATATTATAAGAGAAATTCAGTTACTAGTATAAATTTCATTGAGAGTGTTACGTAGCACCAATATAAGTTCAATACTTACAAGTTGTATGCTGATTTACTTAGTTATTACATTATTTACATCATTTTGTGTATCTTAGCTTCATGGTTCAATTTCAGAGATTTGAGTTAGCATGTTCTCTTTACTAGTATTGTAGTACATTCAAAGTATTGACCGGATATTTTCTTGTGCTATATTATTTTATAATATAGGTTCAGACTCTCTGCATCTAGCTCGCAGTTAGTAGGATTTTTAATCATCTTAGCAACATAGTTGGTGAGTCCTCATCTTTAAAAGGTAATCCTTGTATTTATTTAAGTTACTTAGTCCTTTTAGTTTCAGATAGTTAGAGTAAGTTGGGGACATGTTCCATCAGCTCACGTTAGTATAGGCTTTCAGACAATCAGATAGGAGTTTCAACTTTTTGTTTTATTTCAGATGATATTCCATTCGTTAATAAGTTGTTTCGATTGCTTATAACTATCATTTTTTTTTACTTCCGCATTAGATGTTTTCTAGTTATATGTTTAACTCTTAGCGGCATGCCAGGCCATGTGTTAATTTGGGATCACTTGTTGCTCTAAGTATCGTGCTACAACTTGGGGGTAGTCTCGGATCGTGATAATATTTTTGAAAATAAGCGTAAGAAAAAAAAATATATATTCTGTTTTAAAATTTCCCTAACAAGTTTCTTATATAATATATAGAGAAATTAAATAAAAGTCATCCACGCTAAATTTTTTTTTAGTCTTTACACTGTTAACTCAAATAATCTGTCATTTTTCACTTCCTAAGATCCAAATTATGTGAACTTTTGCTAACATTTTAAAATATGTTTATCATATTGATACGAGGAACTTTTAAGATTATAGTACTTCTATAAATTTTAACTGTGTATATTTCAATTTAAAAATTATTGTGTTGATTTAATTCAAGTTGTTTGGAAGATTATTCTTAAAAAGGAAAATAAGATACTTATTTTGTGTAGAGGAAGTGAATTTTTTTATTGGCGTAGTACTTAAGCAATTTAAAATTACTCTATCATAATAAATATGAAATGACTTCTTATTCAAAGCATGTTATTAAATTTTCTTGACTACATTAAAAAAAATTATAACTGAAGAAATCATTTTTTTGAACAAACTCAATAATTAATATAACATTAAATATTTTCATAAATATGACATTTTATCAATACTATAAAATGACCTTCAATTTTTTCATTTGACACAAACAAAAACATCTTCATACACACAAAAGAGTAAATTATGTCCACCATCTTTTGGTTTGTGCTATTCGTTGCATTATTGGCTCTAGACACACCTTCACTGGCTCAACATGAAGAGTTAAAGCATAATTACAAACCTTTACATTCATCAGTTGAACCACCAAAGCACAAACCATCAGATTTACCTATTGAAGCACTAAAACACAATCACAAACCATCACATTCACCTGCAAATCCACCAGAACATAATCACAAACCATCACATTCACCTGCAAATCCACCAGAACATAATCACAAACCGCCACATTCACCTACTGAATCACTAAGTTATAAGCAAAATCCATCACATTCACCTGATGAAGCACCTACGCATAAGCACAAATCATCTCATGCACATGCTGAAGCACTAAGGCACAATCATAAACCATCACATTCACCTACTAAAACACCAAAGAGGGAATATAAACCTCGTCCATCTTCTTTTGAATAATTATGTCTTTAAATTATTTTGTCTAGAAAGAATATCTTTAAAATTAATTATTATGAAAATCTAAATCTATCTTTCGTGATGTAATGATTTTATATTGACATTATATTAAAAAATTTCATCTCTATCAAAAGTCTATGATATGTGATGTATATCAACGCTTATTGTGCACATCTCATTATTAAATTTGGTATATTCATTTGTACTAATGTTTGTACTACAAACATTCAACTTCAAAGAAAATTATTTATCTGAAATCCTTTTCAAATAATTTTTCCCATACAAGTCAATTTTGCTAAGAAATATCCCGCGTCTATCTTTGGACAAGGGTGCTTAGGGTCATTTAAGTATAGTAGATTATCCATTTAAGTCATTTAATTTTATTTTGTTTAAAAAAACTTGCCTAAAAGAATAATTTCTGAACCACCCTCAATTTTAATTTTGTAACACTGTCTTCACTAGTGGTTCATGATACTATGTGCGCCCCCTTTATATTTTTTTTTGTGTTATTCATTAATTGACATTATTAATATTGATTTTTAAATTATGATTTAACTAAAATATTTCTTATAATATATACTTTTATTAAATTACTTTTCCTTTTATTATCACTTTTACTTTGCATAATTTTTAAGTCAAATACACAATGCAGCCCTTTGCCTCACTCTTTTGAATAAAATTACACTTTCAGGGTCAAGTCTAATATACTTTTTAAAAATAAAAGATCATATAATTTTTTATCAAATTAGACTAGTTAATCTCCAAATCTCAAATTTAAATTAGTGGATGTTATCATTTTGTTATTTTCATGACCCAAATGAAAGTGAGTGGAACCTACATTAACCCTCTGAAGGGAGAACCATCGAATCTAAGACATAACCGATTCAAGTCCATTCAAAAAGTAAAAGAGTATTCAGATCCAACTGAGTTTTTATTAATGAAAGTCAATACTTTAGTCTAATGTGAAATAAATCTTTCCCTAACTATTTCTTTTGGTTATATTAGGGATTTAGACTGATTTTTAGATCAGTTTTTTCCTTTTAAAAGAGTGAGAGTGAGGGTTCGTGAGTGAAGAAGAGGAGAAAGAGAAGAACAAGCAAGGAGATCATCGTGGTTTTCGTCGGGGGTGATCCCTATTCAGGTATGTGAGATCATAGTGTTGGGTTGGTTCTTTCTCCCACACGCCAAACTCGTTTTAATTTCGAGAAAAGATTGGTTGTGTTGTTGAAATTGTTGGTTGTGTTGTTGAAGTTGTTGGTTGTGTTGTTGAAGTTTCTTGTTGTCTTGGTTCATGTTTCCGGTTGTGATTTCGAGTTGAATCTAGTGTATGTTGAGGGGTTTTATGATATTAAGTGTTTGGGGATGGAAACTTTGAAGTTTAGAAAGTTTAGAGTTGGAAAAAGGGAGGAAGGTCGAGTTTTTCTGGAAACAGGGTTAGGGTGTCGCGCCAGCCAGCGCACCCCAAAAGGGACTTTGAAGTCCAGCCCTTGGGGCGGCGCGCCTAGCAGAGCACCCAGCAGGCCTCTCTGAAGCCTGAAGTCTGGCGCCCCGCGCCTCTCAGAGCGCCAAGGACGCCAATCTTTCCTATTCATTCCCCACTTTTTCATACATGTTCCTTGGTAATGTACCTATGTTTCATAGTTGTTTTCAACACTCCAAGGTACGTCTAAACGTCAAAAACTCATCCATAAACATGAGATCATTACCGTTGAATTCATAATCCAATTCGAGGAAAGTTTGGATCAAAGTCAAGTGAAGTTAGAGTCAAGTCTAAAAGTTAAGAAGAAAGTTTTTTTAAAGTTTTCCAAGAGTCTTCATTGAACGTTTTAACTTCATTTTAAGGCTAGAGTTTCAAGTTAAGTAAAGAGTATAGAGTTTCAAGTTAAGTAAAGAGTATAGAGTTTCAAGTTAAGTAAAGAGTATAGAGTTTCAAGTTAAGCCAAGAGTATAAAGTTGAGTTCATTTCTCAAAAGTTATTAGGGAACTAAGTATTCCCTAAGAAGTTTATAAATGTTTTCACATTTAAGATGAGAGGAAACTGAGATTTCCAAATAAGTTTTGAGCATTTTGAGTACTATCTCTTTTAAGAAAAAGATGAGTTTTGCGAAAGAGTTTCTGAAACATGATTAGTATGACCATCGTGTATGTCATCAATGTTTAAACAGTATGGTCTCGAGATATACCATCAATGTTTATGCAGTATGACTTCCCGAGTCATCAATGATCATATTAAAAATATGGTTTTGATATGTTCTTTTTAGAAAGAGTTTTCAAGAGCAATTACCTCTTTTAAGAGGGTAGTTTGAGCAATTATTTCAAATTAAAGGAAGATGTGTTTAAAACACTTATGAGCTAAAGTATATTTTGGGAGTAGTATTGAGCACCGAATTGGGGACGCGAGTTCATATTAACTCAACTCTCCATAGGAACCATGTAGCCATCATGGGATTTAACGGGCCATACATTTTAGATGATCACGAAAGTTAAGCTAGTGGATCCACTAAGTTAAAGCGTTCTATATGACGACAAAGTATAGGACAGTTCTGGCAGCGTGGGCAAGACGTTATGTCACCACTTAGGTTTATAGTGGTGGTTGTCGGTTAGAGAAACTCCCACCGTAGAAATTGCATGGTTCCTCGAGGGGTTCTGCTTAGTATGGATGGGAGTATGGGACTTCATTCATGCATTGCACAAGTAGACTTCGAGAGGAAGCATGGTATTTTTATGATATTATAAATATGATTTTGACGTCATGTTTTAAATAAGTTTTACAAGCTTTATATATATTGCATGTGTCTTATTGCTTTATATTTGAGTTCAGTTATTCATGAGTCGAACAGAGCCAAGGTAAGTGCTCTCTTGTACTCCTTTCAAGCTAAAGTTGTTGTTTAGCTGTCCAGCTCGCATACTCGTACATTCCATGTACTGATGCCAGTTGGCCTGCATCTTATGATGATGCAGACGCAGGTATCCAGGATCATCATCCAGCACGCCGTTGATCTAGTTGAGCACTCCAGAGTCAGTGGTAAACCTCCTTGCATTCCGGAGGACTCTGTTATTTCATTTTCCTAGTTTTGTTTTATTAGGATGTTGCGGGGTCTGTCCCAACATCCATCTCAGTGTTATAGAGGCTTCACAGACAGACATACAGTCAGTCAGTTAGTATTGAGTCTCTCATCTATGTATATATATATAAATATTCTATTTTGAGACTCGAGTTGCCTTTTTGGCCATATTTTTTATCATTTAAGTTGTCTTATGACCTTTTATTGCATTGAGTTATTCTGTTGAGTTAAGTTTTCCGTTGAGTTCAGAAAGCCAGGCCAAGGGTTTGCTTGGGGAGAATTCTAAATGTTGAAAATGAAAGGCGCGAACATCAGCAAACGCTTCATGCTTTTTTAGAGCATGTGCCTGCTGTTTTTCCGGAGCTGGTGGAACAACGCATTCAACAGCTCCTTAACCAAATTCAAACCCTGGAAGAAGAGGGGAGGACCCTTTCCCGAGACAGGGAAGACCTTATTGTTAGGATGGCCTTTCGCATCCGCGGCGGAAACAACTAAGAGTCAGTCGACTCGTTTTCGAGTGCCGGTCCTGCCCAGGGCGTAGGCTCGGGGCGTGACAGTCAATGTCTAATAAAGCATCAAACTAATAAAATTAATAAAATAGTCTCTCTATCCATAAAATGGACAAGGAATGCATATGAAGATCCACAATAGCCGAAAACAGAGTGCTGATCATTGAATCAGAAATCTGCTAGCACACGCGAGAACTGGACTGTTATAGAAACTTCTGGAACACGATACTAAACAAAAGAATATTACATGATAGTATCAATACAAGCTAATATGTAGTGAAAGGTATCATAGGCCGACTCTATTTAGAAATATGGAACACATAAATCAAACAACAAATAGATTAGACATTTAACATAAAGTAATAATTCACCTGCAAACAAGTATAATCACTCCAAAATATATCATATTAGACGATAGGTAACAAAACTATAATTTATTTTAATTTATTAAAATAAGTCAAAAATCACAATAATAACTCACACGTTAACATTAAGGTATACACACACTAAGGATCTTATTTATGTCCAATTGACACGGCTTAAAAGGACCAGATTCATTTGTTTACCAAATCAGTGTGATACCCGACCCTCTAAATATATCTACCCACTCGTCTACAACCTCATATCAACTATGAGCCACTAATAATTTGTTAAATCCTTTTTTACCCTTACAACTTTAACACTTATAACTGTAAAAAATCTCCAATCATTATAGTTGTATAGGACCATAGTATTCTGGCATATGTCTTTGCAGGCTATGAATTGGAAAAATAAAAAAATCAAACAATGTGGGGAAAAGCTGCTCCCTATAGAAAAAGCCTCATTTGGCTCTTGCGACTTTCACTATAGCGAAGGGAGATTCTCTACAGAGAATGTAATGATGCTGCAAAGCTTCATTTTAAAGAAGGGGTGGTCTACTATAAAAACTTTATGTACAGAGAAGACCTTCACTACAATGAAGGCCATCATTTACTTTTTATTTTTTCATTTAGCTTTTCACTCATTCTTGGTCATAAGATAGAATATTCAATAAGAGGATCCCAAGGCAATCTTTTTTTTATGATGTAGGGCCTTTCTATCATGACGCAACTGATTCCAATCTATCATTCCCTTTTTGTAACACCCAAAAAATGGAAAAGATAACTTGAAAAGTTGTCGGTGCAGGATTGTGTGAGCCCATGTACAAGATGTGTTGCATTTACAACTCTTGGTTTGTTGCTCTTAGTTGGTCTTTAGATACTTGATTTTTCAGTAAGTTGGTACACGACCTACCAGTACGGCCAATCGAAGGAAGTACGGTCCGTACTTGGCCATCCGTAGTTCATAGCCTGAGGGGCAGTGTACAAGAAGGGTTTACAAATCATAGAAGTAATGATGGGTCGTGGTTCTTGGTCCGTAGTTCACCATTAGAAAGTGTGGATTTTCTGTACTTGTTCCACGAAGGACCATTCCGGTCCATAGTCCTATGTACGGTCTGTAAGAGTGGACTCAACAGTTTTAGTCGAGTTAATAGGGTCTTTTCCTCTTCTTTTAACTCCTAAACTATTTTTAGGATATTCCTAAGACCTATAACCATTTCTCATGTCAAATCCCTCCAGATTCACTCTTAAACTCCCAAAGATATCAAGTCCTCTTTTCGAAGGATTACTCAAGGTGAAGCTAGGGTTCTTCAAGTTCAAATCTAATTTCCATATTTTAATTAGGGCTTTGATAAGGGTATGTGCGAATTTCATCAATTGGTCCTCTTCACCCATTGAGTTCCAAAAGAAACCTAAATTTTTACTTATGATTTCTACCCAAATTTCTAGGGTTTTCATGATTCTTCTATGGATCCAATTGAAGTAAAGTTTTATCTCCACGAATGATCTTATTATGCATGATTTGATCATATTTGAACGTTTTCAATAATTTTTACATAAACCGGTACTATATAAGTGATTTTCATATGAAATAAAGCTTTGAAGATAGGCATGCTTTATGACTTGAAGTATTATGAATCAAGGATGCTTTTAGATAAAGTATCAAGCATGTTTTATGAAATTGAATACTTATAAGTAAAGTATTTTTTGTTATTAAAGATGATAAATATTTACATGCTTTAGATAATTGTCTCTTATTAATATGTAATGAAATTATGATTTAAAGGAGCTATTTTTATGATTATGAAGTTGATGAATGATTTGGTATTAATAGATTCTTACAATTTCAAAGTTTATGAATATGATATGATTACGCATGGTAATCTTTGGGAGTTTACATAGCAACAAGTGGATTTTGGGATGGATACTCATCGGCCCGTTAGTAGAGACAGTGTACTTTAGTAGCAATCCCCTTGTCTCATAACTACGTGCCCATGTAGGGCTTATCTCAGATATACACTAGCTAGTGAATCCATGTAAGTTCATGATTATGGTCCTTACCTTGACGAGTAGGACACTATTTTTTTGTGGGAGCAGTAAATTGAACTCCATATTATAGATCACATGGTTTATGTCGGTTGATGATATCTCCCACAAAAGACTTATGAATGATAAGACTTTCAAAGTTTTGCATTTACCCTATAATATATTTTATGAACGAAGCTTATCAGATTATGTCATATTTTACTTTGTCATGCATTCATCATGTTTTCAGACTTATTATATCTTTATGCTTATATTCATGCATGTTTCCTCATACTCAGTACATTACGAGTACTGAACTCATACATCTCTTGGGCCCATATTATTTTATAGTATAGGATCAAGCACTTCTAATCTATCTTGCGGTTAGCACATACTCTATTTAGCTTAGCTAAGGAGTACTGAGTCCTAATGCTTCGAAGACATGTCAGTTATAACTTTATGTTTCTTTCAAACTCTACTTTAATTTAGATTATTCATGAGCTAGGGCTTGTCCTAGCCATACCTATTTAGTAGAAACTTATGTCAAACTTAGTATGTTTTTCGCATTGATGGTCTTGTACTCTGATTTTGGTATCAAATTAAGATGGTCATTTTGAGAATGATATTATGCTTCCATGATTCTTTCAATTATGTTGTTATCTCAGCGTCATGCTATTTCAAGTGGTTGGTTTAGAGTCCTTCGAGATTCAATTCACCATTTAACGTCTAGGGGTAGTCTTGAGTCGTGACAAACTTGATATTCAGAGCATCAAATTCAATTAGCTTAGGGTGTGTGACAAGTGGCTATTTAGTATAGTCTTGTTTATGAGTGTGAAACGTGCCACATTTATAAATAGAAGGCTCCGAGGCATTTAAGAAACTTCACTTCTTTCATACTACTAAAGTCATGTGATTGAGTTAAAAACTATAAGTTTTTTTTCTAATTCATGTTCTATGCGTTTCAGAACGATGCCTCCAAGAAGAGCCCTAGTGAGAAGGAACTTGAATGTGAAGTAGAAGCTCCACAAGCCCTGGTTGACCTTTTGGCCAAACAAGTCATTCATGCGGAATTTAGGCTGCCTCCAAGGTACTTTCCCAATCCAGGACTGCTCAAGCTAATCTTGAGGTGGTAGCTCCTGTGAACCCAAATGTGGGTATGGTAGAAACTAGGATTCGAGAATTCACGAGGATGAATATTCCAAAATTCCATGGTTTTAAGGTAGATGAGGACCCATAAGATTTTGTCATTGGTATTCACAAGATTGTTGACATCACGGGTGTGACTCCGGTTGAAAAGGCGAACTTGGTTGGTTACCAATTGAAAGGGTTTCTTAAGTGTGGTTTAACCAATGGAAGGAAGAAATGGCAGTTGATGTAGGTCCTCTGAATTGGGAGAAGTTTAAGGGAGCATCTCTATATTGGTTATTTCCCCTTTATGTGAGAGAGGCTAAAGTCCAAGAGTTCATAAACTTGAGGCAAGGTAATATCAGTGTGATGGAATACTCTTTGAAATTTCACTCAATTGTCTAAATATGCTTCGACTTAGTTGTTTATTCTAGAGCTCGGATGAGCAAGTTTGTTTCGTGTGTTTTAGAAATGTAGGTCAAGGAGTGTAGGACCACTATGTTGATCAAGAAGGTGGATATTTCGAGATTGATGACTCATGCTCAACAAATTAAGGAAGAAAAGCTTGATGAGAGTGTTAGGTAGACTAACAGGGCTCAAAATGATAACACTGACTACTCTCATCAATTTAGACAAAAGTTCTCCAGCCCGACTTCATCTAGTTTTTTACTTTAGAGGTTCAACAAGGATAGTGTATCTAACCTAAAGCCTCAAGGAGGTGCATCTAGTGGATCTACTATCCCAACTTGTCAAAAGTGTGGCAAGAGTCCTTTAGGGAGATTCTTAGCTGGTACAGATGGATGCTATGGTTGTGGTAAGTTTGGTCATAGGTTGCGATATTGCCTTTTTCTTGATAGCAAGGGTAGAGATAGTCGTTAGATATAGCCTAGTGCTTCTTCAGGTCATGTGACTCAGTAGGGTGCTTTTTCTAGCACTAGTGGTCACCGTCAGAATAGGTTTTATGCTCTTCGAACTCAACATGATCAGGACTCTTCTCCAAATGTGGCCACTCGTATGTTACAAGTCTTATAGTTTGATTTTTATGCATTGCTTGATCGAGGAGCAACGTTGTCTTTTGTGACTCCGAATGTTGCTATGAAGTTTTATATCAGTCCCAAAATTCTATTAGAACCTTTCTAAGTCTATACTCATGTCGGTGATTCTATTGTTGCTAAACGAGTCTATATAAATTGCCCGATCTCAATTTTTTCAAAAAGTAGCCTTAGTTGATCAAGTAGAATTAGATATAATTGATTTTGATGTTATTCTTGGTAGTGATTGGATTCATGTTTGGTATTCCTCGATTTACTGTAGAACTCGAGTGGTTAAATGAACTAGTCATAGAATGGAAATGTAGTAATTCCACTCCTAGAGGTCAGTTTATCTTGTGCCTTATATCTTAAGAGATGATTGCAAAGGGTTACATTTATCATCTAGTATGATTTAAGGATACAGATTCTAAATCCCCTACTTTTGAGCCTAATCCTGTTGTGAATGAGTTTCTGAAAGTATTTCCTGATAATTCTTCTCAAGAAGAAAATAGACATTAGCATTGACCTTCTTCCTGATACCCAGCCTATCTCTATTCCTCTTTATAGAATGGCTCTGCCAAAACTTAAGGAGTTGAAGGATCAGTTAAATGACCTCTCGGATAAGGGTTTCATTAGATCGAGTATTTCACCATAGGGTGCTCAAGTTTTGTTTGTTCAAGATAAAGATGGTTCTCTCAGAATGTGTATTGATTACCAGTAATTAAACTAGGTCACAATTAAGAATAAGTATACATCCCAAGAATTGAAGACATGTCTAATCAGATTCAAGGTGCTGGCTTCTTCTCCAAGATTGACCTCTAATCAGGTTATCATTTGTTGAAAGTGAGAGAGAGTGAAATTCTGAAGACAACCCTTAGGACTCGGTATGGTCACTATGAATGTTTAGTTATATCATTTTGACTAATGAATTCTCCTGTAGCATTTATGGATTTGATAAACTGAATTTTAAGCAATACTTGGATATGTTCATGATTGTGTTCATTAATGACATCTTGATTTATTCACGAAATGAGGATAATCATGCTGATCATTTGAGGACCGTCTTGCAAATTCTCAAGGATCGCCAATTGTTTGCTAAGTTTAGAAAATATTAGTTTTGGCTGAGGTCGTTTTCATTCCTTGGCCATACTGTTTTAGGAGAAGGTATTAAAGTTGATCCTAAGAAGACCGAGGCAGTTTAAAACATGCCTAGACCTCTCTGTCTCTCTCTCAAATATTAGGATTTTCTTAGGTTTAGCCAATTATTAGAGAAGGTTTGTGCAAGGATATGCTCTATTGCTTCTCCATTGACTACTTTTACTTAGAAGAAGGTGAAAATCAATGGTCTGAGACTTGTAAGAAGAGTTTTCAATAGTTGAAGACTCAGCTCACTTTCAGCCTCGATTTCGACTATACCATAAAGTTCCGATGGATTTATGATATAGGGAAAATGTACTAGTAACCCCCAAACTATGACCAAAATCCCAGAGTCACACCATAACTAAACTGAGGTCCTATTACCCCTCCCCCCCAACCCATTTGTTTGTAATTTTGTGCACCTTTTTGGCTTATGTGGCATCCAAATATCTCCCACTCGCCTCAATTGTGTGTGGAGTCACGGAGTGTGCCAGGTAAGACAAAAGGTGTACAAAATTACAAATAAAATAAGTTCGGGGGGTAATGGGACCTTAGTTTAGTTAAGGTGTGTCTCTGAGATTTCAGTCATAGTCTATGGGGGTACTTGTGCCTTATCCCTATAATATATTGTGATTCTTCTAGAATAAGACTTGGTTGAGTTCTGATACTACTCGGTAAGGTAAATGCATTTTCATTGAGGCAATGAACACCCGAAATACACCTCTTTATAGAAGTATAATCGGTCGTTGTTCAAATAAAGAACCTAACAAAGGCTAGGGTCGATCCCATAAGAAACAGGGTCTAGACTTAGCCTAATTTTTTTTTAGTTGTACCCTTAGTCGGGTTATTTTCCTAAAGGTGGGATGATTATGAAACAAAAGCTTGATTGAATAATTGTGGTAACACATAACACAACAAGTAGGATTGAATGTTTAGTAAAATCAATAAAAGATGAAACTAGGGTATTTGTGGTCCCAACAAGTTCATAACGCATTACACCTAATAGTAGTAACCTTGTCTAGTGTCTAGCATGCATAGTCGGCAAGTCAGGTATATCCTAAGTAGATGGTCGCTCAAATAAGTGAATTTCACTACGCAACTTTGGTCGTTCTACGGGTGTATTCTTTATTAACCCTTACCCTTGACCCTAGATTAATTATCCCTAGGTCTAGGTCAAGATATTAGAAGAGGGTTGATGTCTCCAAATCTCCGTTGTATAATCTCTTTTCCCATTCATTACCTCCTTGGTCAGGCAAGTAGGAATAAGGTGAGTTCTAACATTGCGCACTATTAAAAAGCAATCAAGGCAAAGAGAAAATCAATAAATTCATAAACACTATTCAAGAATTACTAATTATTCGGTCTACTTTGTTAATTCCTCATGATTTCCACAACCCTAGTAGTGGAATTAACTACTCATTCTTGTTTGATCACAATTTATATAAATTTAGTTAAGATAAATCATGAACTTACAAGAATGATTGTCACGACCCACAGTGTACCCTAGGTGTAACATGGCGTACAAGAACCCGGGAGGCCTTACACAAGCCACTTAGCATACATCATACAATATAATATCAATAAAGAGTTTAAAAGAAATAATTTCATATATCAACGAGTTTAACAAAAGCAGAATTCTAACATAAGTCTCAATAGCCATCTAATAAATCATAAGGAAAGT
Organism: Solanum acaule; assembly: GCA_036250505.1. Classification (NCBI taxonomy): domain Eukaryota; kingdom Viridiplantae; phylum Streptophyta; class Magnoliopsida; order Solanales; family Solanaceae; genus Solanum; species Solanum acaule. The sequence continues at coordinate 10,358 of JAJOOR010022491.1, read as the reverse complement.
GACTGGAACGTAACTCATACATCTCATACAAAGTTTGAAACCAAAAATTACATAAAGTAATAAAAGAGTTTCGATCCTCGGAACATTCGACTCACCAATCTTTGACAAACCAAAAGGATCAACTAGCCACGAGTATGGGAGGTAGGAGCGTTAGACCCTACATTAGTGAAACAATGTAGGAACAAATATGAATTAGTTCATGGAATATACTAAGTATAATAACAATGCATAAGAGTTATGAAATCATGCTAAAAAGGACTTTACATGATATGCAATGACCAAGCTAAATCATATGATAAAATATTGGAAAACATAACGCATGCACATGGTCAATGCAAGCTAAAAAATCATTAACACACTTAAGAGATACTTTATAAAGTAAACTTAGTTCATTATTATGGGAAGTGCACTATGTAACTGACATAGAACATGCGAGCTATAACATGGAATCCAATGTTTATCCCACACCGAAAAGAGATGTCCTTACTTGTCAATGTAAGAACCATAAACTTGAGCTAAAGTGGATCCACTAGCTAATGTTTATCTAAGACAACCTATGTTGGCACATAGTTATGGAATAAGGAGATTTCTACTAGAAGCCCGACCTCTACTAACGGGAGAGCTTCCATCTCAATATCTCTCGGTGCTAAGCAGAAATCCCACAAAAATAGTCATTATTCATATTCATCTTATTATCCATGGAAAGATACAATTAAGCAACCCATCCAAGCTAAATTTCATTTTGAATAGCTCCTTAATCTTCATTCAACTTAGGTGAGAAAACTTTCAACCTTATAAATCCTTTTTATGTGAGAATGACCTTTCACAACAACAACATCGATGCTATACTCTCAAAGCAACCTTAAATCATTATATCAATTTCCATATAAAAACATGCATATCTTTATAAATTCATGTGGATGTGTTCACCAATCATAAGAGTTTGCACTAAGTGTTTAAGAAAAAGTATTTGTTACTTCGTTAAAAGAGGTGGCTTGAACTGTTAAAGAATTATGATATGAGTGTTCGTTACCATCCAAATAAGGCAAATATTGTTGCCAATGCTCTTAGCTAATTGACTGTGAATAGTGTTTCTCACATTGATGATGATAAGAATGAGTTGGTGTGTGATGTGCATAGACTAGCCTGTTTGGGTGTCCATTTGGTTGGATGGAGGTATTATTGATCAGAATGGTTCAGATTGTCTCTTGTATCGGAAGTTTTGGCAAAGCATGAAAGTAATTTGACTTTTCTCGGATTCAATAGAGTAGTCTAAAAAAATCTATTCAGGCTTTCTTCCAAGGGGGAGATGGTATGTTTCGTTATCAACGTCGTTTGTGTGTTCCAAATGTTGATGAGTTGAGGCAACATATTCTATCTAAAACTCACAGTTCTCAGTATTCTATTCATCCAGGAGCCACTAAGATGTACCGTGATCTATATGAAGTCTATTAATTGAATGGGATGAAGAAGGATATTACAGAATTTGTGGCTAAGTTTCTGAATCGCCAACAAATGAAAATTAGCATTAGAAATCGAGAGGTATGATTCAAGATATTAGTATTCCTACATGGAAGTGGGAAGATTTGAATATGGAATTCATTACAAGTTTTCCTCGTACTCTTCAACAACATGATTCTATTTGGGTTGTTGTAGACCGAATGACTAAGTCGGTGTGGGGAGATTTGAATATGGATCTCATTACAGGTTTACCTCGTACTCTTCAATAATATGATTCTATTTGGGTAGTTGTAGACCAACTGATGAAGTCAACATGTTTTCTTCTTGTAAAGACCTCCTATTCAGCCAAGGACTATGCTAGGATTTATATTTATGAGATGGTTAACTTGCATGGCGTGCCTTTATCAATCATTTCAGATAGAGGTACTGAGTTCACTTCTCAATTTTGGAGATCATTTTAGAAAGGAATTGGTACTCATGTTAAGCTTAGCACAACTTTTCACCCGTAGGCCGATGGTCAAGACGAGTATACTATTTAGACTTTGGAGGATACATTAAGAGCTTGTGTGATTAAATTTAAAGGTAATTGAGATGAACACTTACCTTTGATTGTGTTTTCTTATAAAAAATAGTTATCACTTAAGTATTCAATGAGTCTGTTTGAGGCTCTTTATGATAGGAAATGTAGGTATCCTATCGGTTAGTTTAAAGTTGGTGAGGTTGCTTTGATAGGACCCGAGTTAGTTCATGAGGCAATGGAGAAAGCTTGACTCATAAGGGATAGATAGAAGATGGCTTAGAGTAGACAAAAATCCTATATGGATGATTGATTAAGAGAGCTTGAATTTGATGTTGATGATTAGGTTCACCTGAAAATCTAACTTATGAAGGGTGTGATGAGATTTTGAAAGAAAGGAAAGCTTAGTGCCATGATCCAAGACTACCCCCTAGACATGACATGGTGAATAAAATCGTGAGAGACTATAAATGAACCACTTGAGATAAAATGACCCTAAGATACTAATATAATAGAAATAAAGAGATAAGGAAGTCTCAAATGAAGACTCATCATAACACTGAATTAGAGTACAAGCCATAAACGTGGAACATACTATGTCTGACATCAAGACTATACTAGATAATTAGTGCCTATGACAATCCCTAGCTCACTCGAACAATATGAAAGTGAAAGTAAATCTAAATTGACATAAAGGAACATATATGGCATAGCCTCTAACCATGAGGACTCACCAATCCAAAGCAAGTTGATAGGGTCCAATACTAACCACGACTTGAGTGAGGAGAATCTGAACCTATATTATAAAATAATATAGACACAAAAGTTATGTACGGCCAATACTCGAAATGTATTGAATATGGTGAAGGATACAAGAGTACAACATAATAGCTTGATAGGTCTGAATCATGATAATGCTATGACCGGATTTCGATACATAATTGCAAAGTTGCACATCTTGAAAATAGCCTTGTGATGTCACTTGTTTGTTTGCGCTCAAGAAGCACTGTTTGTAGACATTTTCTTGAACTAATTGATATCGTAATTTATGAGGACAAGAAAAAAGTTTAATTTGGGGTGTTGATGAGTCACAGATTTTGGACTCATCTTAGGCTTCTAGTTTACCAAATCATGTCCTAAATTCTTGTTTATATCCATTTCTAATGTAAAATTGCTTGAATTTTAGCTATGGGAGCTCAAGGACAAATGAAAGTAAAAAGAAGTCGAGTACGTAAAAAAGTAAAGAAATTAACAAAGTTGAAGCTCACCAAAGCCACTCGGTGAATCACTGAAAGAGTCTAGCTCACCAAAAAGTTCAAAGAGTTCGGCTAAAAAACACAAGCCTCCACGGTGATGTAAAAGAGAAACCGGCGACTCGCTGAATGAACTCGATAGAATCCAATGGGCACGCCAAATAAGACTATACCTTAAAGGTCTGAATTAAAATTGAAAAGGTGAATGGGTGATGAAGAGGAGCTACCGACGACTTGTCGATCAGTTCGGCAATCCCGACTAACTTCATCAGTGGACTTCAAAGTGCATTTTTTGCAAATTTTGGAAACATTTAAATAAATCTTTTGGGAGAGAAAAGAACACCTCTTAATTTTCTTAATATTCTGTACTTAGAAGCTTTCATAATTTTGGAGATTTTTTGCTAGTTCTTTGAGAATTAGGGATTTTGTTTTGGAGAGGATTTAGAATTCAAGCAATTAGCATTGATAAAGAATTTTTTTAGTAAAATTCTTTTAATTTTCAGAATGCTTGGCTAAAGTCTCATCATCATAGGGATGTGTTTATGTAATTGAATGTTTGATTAGCATGTGGGTATTTTTTAATGCTTAATTTAATATTGATTTGATATGGGTTAAGCTATTTTTTATGTTTCATTTATAATTTGAGGTTGCAAACTAATATCTAGCTTAAGATCTCTAGAATTGCTTGTGCGAGATTCCTAGAGTGGAAGAAATAACATATTATTGATTACTTTGTTTCATGTATTAGCCTTAGTTTAACAACGTGAGTTGAATTGGGTCTTGGGTTATTTCTTTAGGTCAGTTGGCTAATTTTTTTTATTTTTTTAATCAAAGAACAGTCCCGAAAAATTGTATTCCTCCCCAATTTCAAATTGTGATAAGTTGAGCTACAGAGCTCCAAACATGGTAATTTCAATTACGCTGGGTTGGGTTTTGTTAAGGCTTCCTGTTAAGGTCATCGATTCAGCACGGGGGACTCATTTTGAAGGTAATAACTTGTTCTAAAGTACCTTTTGTGCCTCTTGAATGATGAATTATGTTAATTATATTGCATGATTTGATTTGGTTGCCTCCCAAGCTTGGATTGTGCCCATTCTTAGGTCAAAAGTTCCTTGAGGTTTTTAGGATCCATTGACGGAGTCAAATTTTGGATTCTTAGTGCAAGTCCCACAATTGTGTTTTTTGACTCGTTTTTTGGTTAGTCTCTATTTATTGCAATTTTAGTGTCGAAACGTCTTCATTGACTTCATGATCAATATTATGATAGTGTGGCGGTGATCGAACGTGATTCTGGAAGGTAAACCTTCAGCTTGGTGGATTGAAGTACACGTGATTGGCTTTGAGGTAGGATACATTCTACTTTTCTTAATTGTGCTCTTTTAGATAAGGTTTAGTATGAATTGCCTGTGCACTAGGATGGTATATGTCGGGTGTAGAATTCTTCCTTTATTTCCATTTTTTATTTATTGTAGAAGTTTTTGGCTTGTCTTGGGTTTAGGGATCCTTAACTTAGGCTAGTAGCCCTTGCTCATAGCGTAGTTGGTATAGTTGTCCTCCTTCGAATTAATACTTTGGACCATAGTTTAGCTATCACTTAATTGCTTTGGAATGTGCTTTATCAATCCATTTAGTTATTTGTTTCTCACTGAAGTTCTTGTTATGGTTTTGGTACATTTTGTTAGTGCTCGAGCCTTAGTTACTTGTCATACCGTAGGTTGGCATTAGCTGGACTTGATTGTTGTTGGGTAGTATGTTTGGGGTAAGGCGTCGATTCTTGAAGTATTCCTCAGTGATTTGTTGAAGTTTTCATTATTTCCTTTGTTTCATGAGTACTAGTAAGCTTGTTGTGTTGTTATTGTTGAGAATGTTGGTATATTGTTGGGCCCGAGGCCTTAGTTTAGGATCAACTTGATTTCAGGTTATTTTTCTATGCTTTAGGAGTGTGGTAGTACTGGTAGGATTTAGCTCTTTGACTGATATTGTGTGAATTTTGTTGATGGTATGTATTGCAGTTGATACCTATTACACATGTTTTGTGGTATGATCCTCATATATGCATTTGGTTACACTACTATATTTGAGAAAGCCTATTTTCACACTTTTACTCATTCAAAATTGGTTTTGATAGGAGTCATACTACCTAACTAACTTTGATAAAAAACATTAGAGATATTTGTGGTGTGCTCGATTTTTACTTAATCATTTGACACATTATCAACCCTTTTTTGTATTATTTTGGGTACTTGTACCTTCGATACCAAGACCGAGTAGATCCGATACTGTAATAGATAGGTTAGGAAGTCTTGGATGGGGACCAGGCAGTGCATACGGACTTGCCGAGCCCTTTATGGGTTCTTCTGGACGTGTGACACATTGAACATAATGAGGGTATCCATATAGGCCCTACACAATGAGGGTATCCACTTGTCTTAGGTGGAGGGATCCGTAGGTTAGGCTAGTATCCCTTGCTCATAGCATAGTTGGTATAGTTGTGCTCCTTAGGATTGATACTTCAAACCTTAGTTTAGTTTTCACTTAGATGCTATAGAATCTATTTTAGCGATCCTTTTAGTTATTTGTTGCTCCGTGTAGTGTATGTTACAGTTTTATACACTTCGTTAGTACTTAGTCCTTACTTACTTCTCATAGCCATAGGTTAGAATTAGCTAGGCTTGATTATTGTTGGGTAGCATGTTTGGGGTAAGGCGTTGATCCTTAAAGTATTCCTCAATGATTTGCTGACCTTCTCATTATTTCCTTTGTCTCATGAGTACTGATGAGCTTATTGTGTTATTATTGTTGAGTGAGGCCTTGGTTGAGGACCAGTTGGATTTTAGGTTAGTTTTCTATGCTCTAGGAGTGTGGTAGTATTAGTAGTATTTATCTAGATGTTTGACTGATATTGTGTGAATGTTGCTGATGACATGCATTACATTTGATACCTATTTCACGTGTTTTCTAGTACAATCCTAGTATATGCATTTGATTGCACTACTATTTTTTAGAAAGTTTTTTTTCACACTTTTACTCATTTAAAATTTGTTTTGACGGGAGTCATGCTACCAAGGTCACTTTGATAAACTGGTTTTTGAAACATTAGATATCTGGGATGTGCTCAATTTTTACTGAATTATTCAATGCGTTGTTACCCATTTTCTATATTGATTTGGTTACTTACACCTCTGGTACCATGATAGAGAAGATCTGATACTGTAACATATAGGTTAGGAAGTCCTAGATCAAGACTAGGTAATGTATACTAACTTGTTGAGTCCCTTATAGGTCCCTCTTATCGTGTGACACATTGAACACGTTAAGGGTATCCGTATAGGTCCTACATTGACGTCGGGGTTAGGAAGTAAGGGTATATACTTGGTTGTGTGGCACTTGGTTTTGATGGATCAGTTGATTTATATCGTATAATTGGCGATAATATGCATTGTCTATCAATAGTATAATTGATTCCACCGGTCTTATGGGGGGTGGGATGGGTTATGTTTGTTATTGTGTACCTTTTGGGATTATGAGGGTCCAATTAGGTTATTGTTTGATTATATGATGTATTACCTTATATTGACTTGATAGTAGTAATGTATATGGGTTGCACTTGTCCTTATCTTGGTGTTCTTGATTTGGTTGAGTTGGATTGGCCTTATGGGTGATTATGTGAGTAGCGGTGTTTACCATTGGTATCATTAGTTAGTTGGCCTCTGTTGTAAGACCTTGGCACTATTAGGTTGTTGGGATAACACTTCCAAGTATGTTCTCCTTTCTCGGTCTCTTGTTTATTGTACTATATTCCTTTGTATCTGTTCAGATTAAAGTGTGTGATGTCTCTTCTCCAGTTTCTTGTGATGTACTTTCCTTATTTACCTACTTTTTATGTTGTCTTTATCTTTGAATCGCAGACAACTTATGCCTACTGAGTACCACTTGTTGCTACTAATACTGAATTCTGCATCTTGCAGATCATAGTACGAGTTCTCGCTGTTGATTTGGATCTCGTGTGGAGCATCTTTTGGGATTTAGAGACTGAGGTGAGCTCCTGACGTTCGGTGTCATTGATCTCCATTTTATTTGGCTAGGACTAGTGTTGATGTTTCATTTGAAGACTGTCTGTATTAATTTGTTTTTGTAAAGTCTTGCACTCCTATTTTGAATAGAAGCTCCACTAGTGACTGATGTCAAGTCTTGGGGTTGTTTTGTTGTATTTATATCTATTTTATCCCCGTTCCACATTATGCTTTCTTCTGCATGATAGCCTATTACTCTTTGTTTTGGGCTATGAATTTGGCTTACCTACGGATGGAATGTAGTAAGTGTTATCATGATTTGAGAAATCGGATTATGATAGTATATCATCTAGTCCACATACCAATAAGTAATCAAAGCGCACCATTTTGACTCTCAAGGATATTTGGAGGGTTTACACGATTGTCTTAAAAAGGTTATTGATATTATCACCTACCACTTAATTAAATTGCTTATAATAACAGCTATTGTTTGAGTATTCAATGACTCCATTTGATGCACTTTACGAAAGGAGATATAGGCCTCTAATTAATTAGTTTGAGGTGGGCGAGGAAACTTTAATAGTTCCAGGCTTGGTCCATCAAGCCATGAAAATTCTTACTTTGATTAGAGAGTGGTTGCAAACTACTCAGAGCCGACCCAAATCTTATTTTAACGTGAGGAAAAAATATTTACAGTTTCAGATTGACGATTAAGTTTTCTTTAAAGTCTCACCCATGAAGGGGGTGATGGAATTTTGTAGGAAGGAGAAGCTTAGTCCCACATATATTGATCCCTACTGTATTTTGGACAAGATTGAGAAGATAATTTATGAGTTAGAGTTTTCTATAGAGTTAACAGTAGTGCATCTGGTGATGCATGTCTCCATGTTAAGGAAGTATGCAAGTTATATGTCTCTTATTGTTCCTTTGGAGACTGTTAGGGAGAAAGACAACTTATCTTTTGTGGAGGTATCATTTTAGATACTTGATTGACAAATTTGAAGTTTGAGAACTAAAGATATAGAATTAGTCAAGGTTTAGTAGAGCAATATATTAGTTAAGTATGTAAATGGCGAAGCCGAAGAAGAAATGAAATCCAAGTACCCTCAATTGTTCACTCATACCGATGAGAATGCTTGAGGTAACAACTTCCCTTTTTAGTGACTCCTACAAATTTCATGTCTTTGTTGATCACTTTATCATTTTATGCGTATAATCGTTCAATACATGCTTTAATTGAGTTCTAAACCCTTAGTATGAATTTATCTTTATCTAGTCTAGTAAGTTAGTCTAAAAATCAGACAAATAGTTTTAACCATCTCTTTCTTTTCAGTTTGGCTTAAGACTTCATTTGAGGATGAGTGATCCCAAAGGGAAGATAAGATAATACCTTGGATTTTGAAATTGGGAATACTCAATTCTTTGTAGAAATATCAACCTGAAATTTCGCAGTCTCAAATTTTTCCTCTGAACAAGCACTAATAGTATGAGTCCTAGAAGGCAATCCACTATATGTACTATCAATCCATGAAGTGGATTTAGTGAACTAATAAATTCACCCAAAAACCCATGAGACAAACCATGATCCAAATCGTGTCAATTAACCATAAATTCTTAGTTCTCAGTTATTTGGGAAAAGGTAGAAGTACCTCCCTAGACTATGACCCAAATCTCAGAAACACACCTTAACTAAACTAAGATTCTATTACCCCCCTTAACTCATTTTTTTTTGTAATTTTATACACCTTTTTGTCTTACGTAGCATTCAAATATCTCCCACGCGCCTCAACTGCGTGGAGTCACGGGGTGTGCCACATAAGCCTAAAGGTGTACAAAATTACAAAAAAAAAAATGAGTTCAGGGGGTAATAAGACCTTAGTTTAGTTAAGGTGTGTCTCTGGGATTTCGGTCATAGTCTAGGGGGTACTTGTGTCTTCTCCCCATTTATTTACTTGGTTTCTAATTCATATTGAACTAGCTTAACATCATTAATACAATTTTTCTTAACCTTGTGATTTCAACCATAAATTTGGCAAGAAATTAGTATGATACAATTTTTAGTACAAGTATAAATTATTGAAAAGATGGTTTGAGCAAAATCTCATATTAGATTCAGATAGACTGGAATTTTTTATCTATCTATCTATATATATATTATTCTGAGAGGATTATTTAGCCTTTAAGGACGGAGATTCAGAAAATCCAATTCCTATATATATGTGCCATCATAGAATTTAAACATGCCGCTAGTCATTCAACTCCTTTAGCCCAAGAGATTTAATAGTGGATCTACATTAGACGACTAGGCTTTATAACCTGGCAAGATTTAGAGTAGCCCTTATAACTGGAATTATATATTGGATATTATGAGCTCACATGGTATATGTCGATTATAAGAAACTCCCCACTTGAAGTCTTATAATTTATATACACTTGAACTTAGCATCACAATTTATCTGATTTGAAGTTTTAGATATATTTTCAGCTCAAAGTTATAGAAACAAATGTAACTAAACTTCCTTAAAAAAGTATTTTTTTTTATTATAACGAGCAAAATCTTAGATTCTGTATACCATGTAACTAAACTCTTTGATACCATTTTTCGGTGCGGAATTCATCTTACTGGTAGGTGAGAGATTCATGATATTTTTGGTAGTGTAGTAGGTGTGGAATTTATGACTTTTTTGGTAGGTGTATCATTTTTGGTAGGTGAATAATCTATTTCACAAATTTTATTATAATATTCCTTTGTTAAGTGTTTTAATCTTGATATCTCTTTGATATTATTTATGATATATTCTAGATATAACATATCTTGGGTTCTTTGGTACATATATAAATTATTTTCCATTAATTGTTCTAATACTTTTATATCTTCCATAGATTCTGTCCAATATTGTAAATATTCGTAGGTCATTTTAGTCTGAATTTATTTCTAAATCATACCATTCTATTTTTTCCATGTCTAAATCATGTAGGTCTATTTCATACCATTGTTGGTTTAATATATCTTCTGATTCATTATCATTAAATATTTTTTCCCATATTATTCTTCTTAATTCAATTATTTCTATATCTTTAAGTATATATAAGATTAAAGTCTCATAGTTTTTT
>JAJOOR010022490.1:0-30759 GCA_036250505.1 Solanum acaule | reverse complement strand
CCTTGATTATGCTTATCGCTTATGGTCATTTTAATTGCCTCCGCGACCAAGGATGTGTAATGATATGCTATGAGGCTTGTTTGGGGTTCCTTCGGGTTCCCCATTCGCCGGTCACGTCTAGGCCCTAGGCTTGGGTCGTGACAGGTGGTAACCAAATTGCTCCAACTTTATTTGTGATAGGAGAAATCACCACTTCTACCTTTCTAATTTCATTATCTTGTCCATGGTGACTAGAGTAATCACCACTATATGTATTCATTGTTTCGCCTACCAAAAGAACACAACAAGAGGTCCAAGCATAAGTTTCTTAACCAAAAAAACAAATTAGTATGCAAATTACTTCTCAAATTGAATTCCTAGCTACCATTCCGTAGCAGCTGCACCATTTTTATGAACACTCCAACTACTCCGCAAAATTAATCAAAAGAGTAGGCATTTGTCGTCAATTAAAATACCCAACTAAGAGTTGGGGTCGAATACCACAAGGAATGGTGTGAGATTAAGGATTCAATTAGGGACTTAAATCACAACTAATCTCAATGTAGTAAAGAGGGAAAATATGTGGATGATTCCACCAAATTTAACAACATGAATGCAGGTTCACAATTTTAATAATATGTAAGCAAGCAAAGGTTCACGAATTTAGTTAACTCTAGGGATGTGGGGAATTGAACATTGATATCACTAGGGGTAGTATTGAATTTCTCAATAAAAATAAATAATCATGGATAGGTTGGGTCATATTTAATAGTGTTAATCTTCTTCTGATCTCATAACACTAGTTCATGAAATCTTCTTTCAGCCTCATTCATGTGGTTTTCAATTCAACCAACTACGTTGGATTTACAATTAATCATAACTAAATTGAAAACATCAAACTAATTACCCACTCATATTGGTCTTTTTCGAGCACCAATGCGAGATCGAAGCTAAAATGAAGTCGGCCACCTTAATTCATGCTTTATGCACATGGTAACAGTTCAAATCTATGATTAAAAGCTATAAAATAGAGAAATTCAACAAATTCACTAAGTTAAATTACAATCCAACCCCACAATCACATCACAAGAGATTGGGGTTTTAGCCACACATCACAAAGTGTAGAGAATTTATACCTTTCACAAAATCAGTTGTCAGTACCATCAATTTGAGCAATTACAAGCAAGACAGCTTTGAATTCAACTTTAATTTATCAAATTCGAGATTAAAATATTAAAATCCCCCAGAAACTAGAAGTGTTCTTCACTCAATATGAAGCGTTTCTATCTCCAAAATATTCAAAACTATCCCACATTTTTCCTACCCCTTTTTATCTCTACTTTGGCCTATTTATATGTAACACCCCAAAAGTTTCTAAGCTAAGATACAAATCATTTTGTAGCGCCTCGCAGCTCTACACTTAAAATTTTAATCGTTCGTTTTAAGAATATTAGTTTGAAATAGGTTATTTTATACTTTCTCATGTGATATAACATCCTTAACAAGTTTATCAAGAGGATCTAATGTGGTCTAGGATCATAAGGGACCTGAAACACCAAGCCAAGTTCAAAGCATTCCTATTAGCTAAGTTCTTGCATGGGTTTACATAAAGGTAAAATTTAATAACTCATATATCTCAGCATATAATGAATTAGGTGGCTTACAACCTTCCAAATTAAATATCTATGAGTCTTCTTTCCAACGTCACCCAGTTTACCTTGTTCCGTGTTTGGAGTAAATAGTTACAATCGTTTTACTAGAACATACCCAGGTTGGGAAATTGGGCGAACTCACCTGCTCAATTGGCGATCCGCTGAATGGGTTGGCGAATCACCGAATTAACTCGCTTTTGTCCCGAAAACCTTAAGCTTATGTCCATTTTGGTGATCTAAAGTCCCAATGGGTGATCCACTGAGTGTTTATGGCGAGGCGACCTCCAAATCGCCGATTTGGCCAACGGGATTCATTAAAAGGTTGTTTCCTTTATTTTTATTGCTTTCTTTAGTTTCTAGAAGGTTAATATTAACCTTTTACCCTAAATCAATCTCCCTAAGTCCATCTTACAACCTAATAACATTATTATACATATTAAAACTCTCAAAATCCCCTATTCGCATTCTTCTACAGATCAAGAACTCCAAGAAAGGGATTTGTCCAATTTCTCAAGATCTAAATGCCCCAAGTTCAAGATCTCTTTAAGAATCCTAAGGTTTCAATCTTTTCATGTGCATTCAAATCATTTAAAAAACTATATGTTACATTTTTATCTTTTCATATCACTGAACCATTTAGCTCGAAAGGCTAATCATTCTGTTATTGATTATCTTTGTATATACCACTATTTTTAATGGATTCTTCTGGATTATTCCATAATTTTTTTAATTAGCTAAATTCGGGTTCAAAAGTTTCCTCTGATCTAATCATGTCAATAGAAATCTTAATTCTTTCAATGGACTTCAACAAAGTAGTATCATTACTTATCCTTTTATTGTTTTGTGGTAGTTTTTATTAAATGTTCTAAATCTTTTATAGATGATAGTGTAGACATGAATATTTAAGAGAGAAGAACACTATTCTTGGGCTTAAATGTCTACTTTAAAGGTGACTTTCGGAATAGTAAATTCTTTGTGTAGTAATTATTGTTACCTTTTTCACTAATCTTATTAGATTTTATTCCTCTAGGATTGGCGACGGGCAAACCCCGCAGGTCCGACTTTATGACACATACAGTCTAAGCTAATCCAACAGAAAAGTACGGGCTTGCCAACGTCTAAACTGTGGTTAACCGGTTAGCCTACTTTAAGGAATAAAACTAAGAATATAAGTGGAAGAAGAACAACAACTACCAAACTCCGAAGTTATTGTAGTGACCGCACCACATTAATAACAACTGGGTTTATTGGTACATCAAAAAATTGGTGGAATAATTATCTCACAAAAGATAATGTGGCAAGGAATATTAAATGCTACAACTATTAACCAAGTTATTAAGAATTAATCTTTTGGGAAAAACCATAAAAGATCAAATCTTGGAAGATGCCACCACCACCTTAATTTATAATATAGCTAAACATTTTATAGGTGAACCTCAACTCTTTCACGATAAAATTCTAGAAATATTATCTATTCTATCTTCTCCGAAGTTTGATGATTTTAGGTGGTATAAAGATATTTACCAAGACAAATTTATGATTAGAAAAGACTGTAATCATGACTATGGGAAGGAAAAAATTGTTAGTGGTTTACCAATACTATTTGCTGAAAAGGTTAGGACAAATTTAAAAGATAGGTTTGTGGGGAAAATCTCGTATAATTAATTAACCTATGGTGACTTCATAAGTTTTATAAATATTACCGGATTAAAATTATATACGGATATGACACTTAAAAATCACTTGAAAAATGGTAGTAAATTATCACGAAATGAATTAGGGGATTTTTGTAAAGACTTTTGATATACCAAATTATCTGCACCTTCAAATAAAGTTTCTAAAAAGGGTAAACACCATCGTAAAAATTTCTAAGAATAAACATGACAAACCTCATTATTACAAAAAAATTCTAGAAAATCTAAATTAAATATTAAAAGTAATATCAACCTTGATACGTGTTGGAACTGTGGAAAAATCGGACACCATGCTAGAGATTGTCGGGTCCTTAATAAAAATAAGGATACGATAAATATGTTAGAACTAAAAGATGAAGTTAAAAATAAATTATATTCAATCCTTGATAAAAATCAAACTAGTTCTTCTTTCGAAAGGAGTCCTAGTGAAGATAACCAACTTAATATGATATATAGTTCAAACCACAATAATTCAACGAACTGTGGATCTGGTTGTGCAATTTGCACCTGCCAAGACAACTCCATACATGTCGCTACCAGCAGTAGTGAAGAAGTTTTCTTTGAAATAGTTGAGCATATCGAAGATCCAGTGCTGACTAATCTAACTTATTAAGTTATATGTTTTACATGTGTGCATACACTAATACAAAATTATTCTTTTTACGTGTAGCTACTAAATATTACACATTACTGATAATGACTACATGTGGTTGATAATTTATGCAACGTAGCTGGAAACAAGTACACATAGCTTTTGTTGAATCTGTTGCATGTATATCCTTGTTGAAAATGTAGTTTTGCTGAAAATAATCTTGGAAATATGTATGTTCTTATTGTTTGGACCTTTGTCATTTTGTGGCATGGATATTTTGTCTCTACAATGTCCACCTTCTTGTATTGAATTCCGAGTTCTTGAGTTACTAAATATTCAATTCTAGTTCCTATTATTGAGTGGCTATATCTTGCATTGAGATTCTTGAGTTGATTGTTCATGTCTATTTTTCAACATTAACCCTATTTTCTATGTATTCATTGAGTTCTTATTGAGAATCTTTTAAACAAATTATATTTGTTTAAACTGAGTTTTGAGAAAATCAAGAGTTTTAGAAAGAGTTTAAACAAGATTTAAGCATAAGGAAACTAAGTATTTCCCAAATGTTTCATTTTTACATGAAGAAAGACAATATTATTTTGATAAAAGTGAAAAAGGAGTTTTAAGAAAGATTGAGTACAGAGTAGTTACCTCTTAAAGAGGACCTTTTTTAGTAATTATCTCAACCCAGAATGTATTTTTACATTGAGTAAAGTGAAACCATGTTTTCTAAATGTGCAATGAGTTTCAGAGATATTTCAGCGCAGTTACCTCTTTTAAGAAAATAGTTTGTGCAATTATCTCAAACTAGAGAAAGAGTATGTTTTATACATTTGAGAAAGAGTATATTATTAGGAGAAGTATTGAACACCGATATAGGTGAGAGTGCAGACAACTCACAGTCCCCATAAACCATGTCTTGCTAATATGGATACATGATCATACTTTTAAGATAAATTCTCACTGCTTTGTGGATCCACTTAGTTGAGAGGTTCTCAATGTCAACATGATATAGGACAACTCTGGCAATGGGGTCAAGACATTATCATCACATAGCTCAGTGATGATTGTTGGTTAGAAAATATCCTAATAGAGTTAATGTGTATTTTTATATATCACTTATTATGTTGAGTTTAGAAATGAGAAAGTATTTTGTAAAGCTTTAAATGATTTAACTCCTTTATTTCATTACTTTAAGATTAAGTATATTGTTACCTATTGCAATCCTTTCATTCAGTTATTTCTCCTCGCTAGATTACATACTCGTACATTCAAATGTATTGTGGGTATTATCCATACATCTATTTGAAACATTAGAGGCTTCATAGATTGATAGACTCAAGAAGTATCTCAGTACACTCTTTCGTTTAAAGATGTTTTGCAAATTATTATTATTATTATTGCAATGAGTACTTTCAGACATTCTTATTGAGTTTTACATTTTTGTTTTAAAGCCTATTTTCGATTGAGTAAGTCTTCCGCTAATTAGTCAGTCAGGCCAAAGGTTCGCTTGGTGACCAACAATGGTTCTCGAGTGCCAGCCATGCCCATGGTGTAGGCTCGAGATGTGAAAAACTTGGTATCAGAGCCAAAGTTCAAGTGTCCTAGGGTATCTATGAAGTTGTGGTAGTAGGATCTTATTTATGGTATGAGGGCCCCATTTCTATAAATTAGGGACTATAGACATTTAAGAAGAGTTTCCCTTCTTTCATACTCTCAATCTTGCAATAGAACTCTGTCATGAGAAACTTATTCAAACTCCTACGTTACATAAATTTAGTGGACTACGCCTCATACTAAAGGTGGTTGAAAAGCAAAGCCAAGATTCTTATTGATAAGTTACTCTCAGCAAAAGTTTTTAGAAGCCAATTAGTGTGCATTATGTGTATTAATTCAAAAGAATGCATCTTTCTTTAGATGACTCATTCATTCGAGCTAAAAGAAAGATGTTCTCTCAGATTCTCTTCGTAAAACCTTGTTTCAGGTGATGCCCATTATGAGAGGAGTGTGTTTTTGAGAGCATGGATAGTATTATTACTAGTAGGATAGTATGAGATGGAATGTTATGAGCAGTAGTAGTAGAACTTAGAGTTATAAGTATGAATTTGGCAGTGTAGTAACCTAAAGTAATAGGGACATATATTGAGTAAAGTGTATAGTTGTAGTTATGTACCCAGTAAGACATTAATGAGGAGTTTTACCTTATGTGTAGGCCAAGGAGTAATAATTTTATGTGGATTTCATGATAGAAGGTAGAGGAAAAGTTACCAGTCGGGATAAGTTAGAGTATAATTTAACTAGAAGGGAGTTTATGTCAATGTAACACTACATTAGTGAAGGCCAATATAGGTATTTAATAAAAGAATAGAGTATTCATGAGGTTATAGATGTAATCTAGGCTTATGATTTTGAAATGAGAGCCCCTTGATATTTATAGAGTTATAGAACTGATTAGGAAAGGATATGTAATGAATGGGTAAATTGTACTTTGGTTGTGAGGATAAACTATAAATAGGTAGATTGGGAGATAATGATTGACTACTTGTCATGAGTTATTAATGGGTGATGATTTTAGTTTTGAGATTTGATCTGGTAGGTTTGACATAAAGTAGGTGAGGAATTAAATTAACAAGTGTGTTATTATGACCCTTAGCTGAGAGAAATGAAGTGTGGCTACGCCATTAGATTAACAAGAGCATTAAGAGGTGTACCTAAGATCGTATGTAGTCAGACCAAGTTCCAATTAAGTTTATGGTTTGTTCTTTCATGACTGCTTAGATAGTTTTTTCAAGTTGTCAGTGTGGAGTAGGCTGATGTGAGCATTATTTATTGCCCTTTAGAGATTGGTCGAAGGGATCATATATAGCCAATAATGAAACTCTTAAATATAGTTCGAGTTTCTTCTAGTTGGGTAGATGTGAACATAGAAAGGTGGCATTAACAAATTAAGAAGGAGAAGTCAGACTATCAAGAGTTAGACCAAGTGACTTTATAAGCCATTGAGAAGTGGTTAAGAGAATCATCTAAGAAAGAGGTCTTTGAAGGAATCTTAGTACCTGCATATGGAGAGTCTGTAGCCATGATATTAGCTTTTCCCGAATATTAGAGTAAATCAATGTAGAATAGTATAGAGATGATGGAATAGATCCATAAGTTTAATGTGTCAGTTTCAACCTAAGGGGGAGATGATAAGAAAATAAACCAAGTCAAGTGTGGAGAATCATATAATGATGTGTTCATATATAGTTATGGTGTTATATCAATCCATTCACACTCTAGTGTATTCCCCAAAATTTAGATGTTACTAAATCTTATTGATGTCCCCAATATAAGAATTGAGTTCATGACATATGCCCATACACTTCAAACAGATTCACATTTATGCTCAGTCCCCAAAATGAGGGGCAAAGTCTTGAGCTCATTGATCTCAATATTACTCAATAAAGCTATGCATATCAGCCTCTTGATATGAATCTATTCATATAAGCACTCATGTCTCACACTATGCTCAATCTCATGAATTCATGATTTATTCTTAATAGCTATCAACATGATGTTATGTCATCCCTATTCTTATATTAGAATTCCTGAATGAATCGTGTTTATGATCTTTTGCCCTAAAGCTATTTTGGTGATCCTTTTTAGTTAGAGAGTGATGTTGATGATAGTAGTTAAGTAGTGATAGAAGAAGAAGGTTAATGGCTCTTATGTTGCTAGTGATGGTATGCTTATTCCATCTAAAGTTATCAAGGTGGAGGAAGGATGAGATGAAGTTATACTATGAGTAATAGTTAGATGAGAGTAGTTAGTCAATTCATTGTAGTAATGCCTCAAATTTCAAATTCTAGAGATGACGAGAGAATAAGTAATTCAAAGAAATATTAGTTAGTAAGAGTCCATGGATGAGTTATAGTTCTAGGTTTGAATGAGGTGTTGTTAACAAGTGGATGAATGCATAATGCATTAGGTGGTTCTTGATTAGGGATCGAGGTTGGTTAAATGCGGTGGTAAAGAGTAGTATTCTTGGGATGAGATTCTTTATAGATGTTTAAAACCTGAATCATGTGGTTTAAGATTAGTATAAGCATCTCATGTTTAGCACCTTGTCATTTAGAGTTAGGCTTGAACATAGTAAGAGCAACCAGTTAACCTTAGAGCTTGGTAAGAGTACCCATAAGCTCTTGTAGGAGATGAGTTGCAGCTAATAAGGGTCCGGTATTCATAAAGGAGAGCATGGTTTAGAGATGTTTCTAGGCTTGGAAGATAGCATTTGTATTGCTTAAGGCATAGTAGTAATATTCTTACTTCATGCCCAGATACCCTTCGTCACGACCCATGGGTACTTTCTACACGTAACATGGCGTACTTGACCACGAAGGGGTCGCATACAAACCTTAGCATCATCACAACATAATATTTTACAAAAGTAGGGAGAATTTAAACTTTCTTGAAACATACAATCGAAAAGCATTACATAAAAGCATAAGTCTTTCTAACATCTTTGTCTCGAACCATCTATGAATAAAATTCATTGGGACCCAGCCTACATAAAGTCTAAAACATAAGAAAAGACATAACAGAACATAAATGGGTTCGTCCTCGAAGCTATGAGGACTCACCAAATCTTCAAGTCTTCTTGCACTTAGGAACCTAGCCTCCAAGCAACTCAATCTACCAACACCCTACATTTGATTAGAATGTAGGCAATATGCGTTAGTACAAAATGTACCAAATATGAAAGCTAGCACAACAATAAAGCATCTCAAATGGTTAGTCAACATAAGACATGAGCATAAGAAACAATAATATAATTATAACATAATTCCAAGATAAGCATCATATCATAACAAGCCAACATAAAACCTTCATAATTACATACTTCCACCTCCAAGTATACTTGGGCAAGACTAAGATAGCATCCCATAGTACTATCCAAGCTAGGTACCTTTCTTTGGTCATTCTTGGTCATAGCCCACCTTCATAGTCAAGACCTAGGTTTTTTCATGTCATAAGAGCACTATACCCCTAAGCAACCTCAAGGCACACTTGTGCAATGCATGTGGGGCATCCCATAATACCACACACTAAGCATATCCTTAAAGTCACCATATTCATATTCATCATTTCTAAGTGTCACTATTGACGTACATTCATATTGACAAGGAACGATCATCTTAAGTCAATTTATATCATGGCAGGCAACTATAGAAACACTCCAAGTTAGGCATACATCATATAAGAAGATACTTCATAAGTAGCTTCAAGTCATACTTGTGCCATGTATGAATGGCATCCCATAATACCACTCACACTAAGTACTCCTTTAGGCTAGCTTACTCCATGCTAACTATCTTTCATTCTAGTCTATCAAAGAATAGCATATTAGCATGCTAGACCTAACTACCATGGAAAACATCCTATCATACAATCCAAGCTATCAAAGGAAGGTTACAAGTATACCAACCTAGCCACCGTGCAACCATTCAATAA
Source organism: Solanum acaule (assembly GCA_036250505.1). Lineage (NCBI taxonomy): Eukaryota > Viridiplantae > Streptophyta > Magnoliopsida > Solanales > Solanaceae > Solanum > Solanum acaule. The sequence continues at coordinate 21,352 of JAJOOR010022490.1, read as the reverse complement.
GATGCAAGCTTTCCTTAAGGGATTATGAATCCTCAACCCTGAGTTATCCTTAGGAGAGTATAGTGTCTCAATCCTAAGCTACCATGAAATGGTCTTGACCTAACCAAGTCAAGCTACCATGAAGAGCATTCTAAACATGCTAGTTCAAGCTACCAATAGGAGAGCATAGATCCTCAATCCTAGGCTACCATGCCTATACTAATGCAAGCTACCATGAAAAGCACCCTATCAAAGCTAGTTCAAGATAACCTTAGGAGAGATTAATTCCTCAATCCCAAGCTACCATGAGATCTACCATCCCAAGCTACCATGAGATCTACCATTCCAAGCTAAAAAATTCAACTATCCATGAAGGAATTATAAGACTCAACCTCAAGCTATTTTATTCTAACAAGCACGATTCATTTTAGGTGATTAACCATTCACATTCTACATATATGCAAGTTATCTCATCATAATACATTCACTCTTCAAGCCCTAGTGATCAACATTATGACTTCAAGCCCTACATTCAAGGTTTACTCCACAATTTTCATACTAGTCTAGATCACAATACATACTAGTCACAAGCCTTAATCATAGCTAATTCTAAGGATAATTCATCAAAGACCCAAATCTAGCCATTTAGATTCATGTTCTATCATTTGTACATAATTCTAGTTCAATTAATGTTTTCATATTACTAATCTTGAATAAGTCGCATTCATGACAAAAATCAAAGAGAATCTAGCAAGAATCATCAATTCCTCATCATAAGACACAAAACCATATACTTTGAAACTTAGGGTTAATCAAGTAATTTACATAAATTCTCATAATATCATAAATAAACACTAAATTAATCATATATGAGTAGTATCCAACCATTTGGAATCATACCCACCTAAAACCCATACATTGGAAGTAACGCTAGCTTGATTGGGGTTCTTCTTCACAAATTAGGGAAATTTCTAGGGGACTCTATGGGAAAGAACCCATATATGAAGAGCTAAACATACCTTAAACAAATCCCTAGCACAAGACTTTGATCTTGAGCTTAGCTTCAACCCTAGCTTCATCTTCAATGAAGGTTCTTCCTAGAGAGAGAATTATTTGAGAGAGGACTGATTTGGGGTTTTGAATTTAGTCTAATGTAAAGTGAATTAAACTTCGGGGATAAGGACTTAAAATAGTCTAAATAGGTGAATAAAAGACATACAAACCGACCCCCACTTAAACCTAGTCGTATAAGAATTTACCCAAATGTCCCTCACTTGGCAGCCCCGTCCTAGGCACCACGGCCACTTGGACGGTCAGTGAAGGACACCATGGTCCATGGTGGTGCCCATGGTCCCTTTACCAGTAGCTCCCTCAACTTTTCAAGACCCTAAAACACCCCAAAACACTAAGGCACCTTCACGGGCACTTTGACGGGCAGTGGTCAAGCCAACGGCTCGTGAGGTGCCTTGTGAACTTGGGGCAGTGTTGGCCTCTTGGCCTGGACTCCCAACTGTCTAAGGCTTCTCCACGGACTCCCTCACAGACCGTGGTCCACACCACTAGTCATGAAGGTGGTCGTGAACTCTTGGGCAGTAGCTGCCAAGGTTGGGCAGCCTTGCCCCTTTGGCTTAGGCTTGCCCTTTTGCCTTGGTAGTTGCCCTTCCCATGCACAACCAAACTCTTAAAGGTCATCTAGGCTACTAGGTATAATACATATCTTGATGTTCAACTATTATACTCCTCCTTCTAAACACATAAAGTCTCATCTATGACTCTATTTCCCATACATCAAATCTCAGAACCCTAGCTAGTGGCTCTAGTTTGGTTTACTAGTTTCCAGGTTATTACAATATCTCCCCCTTGGCAACATTCGTCCTGGAATGACCTTTCTAAACACTTCTTAATGGAAATGAATCTAGACTAGCAGCCCATCATGCATGCACAACACCTACATGCACACAACCAACAAAGGAAACTTCAATTCCAATCTAAACATACCTAATGCAACCCAAAATGCATGAAAGAGACATATATACTCATTTCCAAGGAGGAACTAACATCTCCTAGATACAACATGCTCAACATAAATTCATGGAGCCTAGAAATGCACATTGACTCAAAGATGCTACAACATGAGGCAACGCAATGCAATTAAACCAATTCTAACAAGGCCTACACAACTTCATAAACATACATAAAGAAATCATAGCAACACAAAATCATGTAAAGACCTTATGGAATAGGAACACTATCTCCCCCCTGGGAGTAAGCCCACACATGCTTTTCTAAACATCCATCAAGGCAAGGACAACATCAAGTCCAACATAACAAGTCATAAAAGACAAAAAATCTGGAAATTTTATAAAGCATGAAAGAAGCACAAACCGGAAAGGGACATGAGGAGATCACTCTTGATCATCCTTGGATTGGAGAGTATAAAAACTATTCCTTTTTGGAGGCTCATCATCCCCACCACTAGGGGCAACTTGCTTACCCTCTCTTATAATAGCCTTTGCCTTTGGGGAATCTTTCTTCATGTGGCCACTCTCACCACATCCATAGCAACCATCTCTACCGGCCAAACATTTACCCTCATGCCTTTTACCACACCTAGAACAAGTGGGCCATAGGGACTCATTGCCTTTCTCTTGTGGCCTAGGGGTAGACACCCTATCATCCTTATACTTAGGAGCATTAGAATAGCCTTGTCCGGAAAACTTTTGTCGATTCCTAGAATGACCATGTCCATCGGACCCATCATTTTCCACCCTAGACCTCTTTTTCTCCCTAGCCCTCTCCTTCTTGAGTTTTGAATCTTCTATTTGTTGGGCAAAAACCATGAGGCATGAGATATCCATGTTATCAACAAGCATTGCCATACGACATTCTTCTTCTACTAGTTCGGACACCCCTTCATAAACCTATTCACCAAATCCCTTGGACTTGCTACCAAAGATGAATCATACTTAGACAAAAGAGTGAACTTCAAGGCATACTCATTGACACTCATGTTGCCTTGCTTAAGATTTATGAATTCCTCCAACTTAGCCTCCCTCAACTCCCGAGGAAAGAACCTATCTAGAAATGCCAACTTAAAAGTTTCCCAGTCTATAGGGCCCGCATATACCGGCCTAGAATCTTTTCATTGCTCATACCAAATTTGGGCAACATCTTTCAATTGGTAAGCGCCTAGTTCCGCTTTTTCTCTAGAAGTTATGCCCATCATAGCAAGAGTCTTATAAACCTCATCGATGAACTCATTTGGATCCTCCACCACCTTGGAGCCACTAAACTATGGTGGGTTCATCCTCAAGAACTCCCTAATCCTATAAGCACCCATCCCCCCTATAGGGTTTGCCGGAGCCACCACCTCTCTATTAGCTTTTGGTGTCAAGGCTTGAGCCAACAATTGCATAGAAGCCCTAAACTCTGCTAAAGTAACATTTCCAATTGGAGGGTAATTAGGAACTTGAGGAGGAGCTTGATTTTGAACTTGGAAAGGAATCTCTGGGTCCCCAATGTCTTCTCCTTCTCTCCTAGCATTAGCCATAACAGAAAAAATAATAGGCAAACATTAGAAAAGGGCCTACTAAAGCAAAACTCTATGGTACGACTAAGACAATGAAGAAGTGAGACTTTTCCTAAGAATCCCATAGCCTCCTATTCATAGATGTGTCACGACTCACACCGTTGAATAAGACTCTACTAGACGTGGTTTGATATAATCCTAGAACCATTCTAAACATTTTTGCTCTGATTACCAAGTTTGTCACGACCCAGGGATACCCCCTAGACTTAACGTGGCGTACTTGACCCCGAAGGGGTCACATACAACCCTTAGCATAATCATAACATAAGATCATAGAAAAGTAGGGAGAATTTAAAACTTTCTTGAAACATACAATGGAAAAGCATTACATAAAAGCGAAAGTCTTTCTAACATCTTTGTCTCGAACCATCTATGAATAACATGAATAAAAGTCATTGCGACACAGCCCACATAATGTCTAAAACATAAGAAAATACATAAAAGAACATAAATGGGTTCATCCTCGAAGCTATGAGGACTCACCAAATCTTCAAGTCTTCTTGCACTTAGGAACCTAGCCTCCAAGCAACTCAATCTCCCAACACCCTACATTTGATTAGAATGTAGGCAATATGCGTTAGTACAAAATGTACCAGGTATGAAAGCTAGCACAACAATAAAGCATCTCAAATGGTTAGTCAACATAAGACATAAGCATAAGAGACAATAATATAATTATAACATAATTCCAAGATAAGCATCATATCATAGCAAGCCAACATAGAACCTTCATAATTTCATACTTCAACCATTAGTCCTTCATATTCAAGAGAACTACTTCTCAAGCCACCTCCAAGTATACTTGTGCAAGACTAAGACAGCATCCCATAATACTATCCAAGCTAAGTACCTTTATTTGGTCATTCTTGGTCATTACCCACCTTCATAGTCAAGACCTAGGTTTTTTCATGTCAGAAGAGCACTATACCCCTATGCAACCTCAAGGCACACTTGTGCAATGCATGTTGGGCATCCCATAATACCACACACACTAAGAATATCCTTAAAGTCACCATATTCATATTCATCATTTCTAAGTGTCACTATTGACCTACATTCATATTGACAAGGAACTATCATCTTAAGTCAATTTATATTATCGAAGAAAACTATAGCAACACTCCAAGTTAGGCATACATCACATAAGAGGACACTTCATAAGTATCTTCAAGTCATACTTGTGCCATTTATGAATGGCATCCCATACTACCACTCACACTAAGTACTCCTTTAGGCTAGCTTACTCCATGCTAACTATCTTTCATTCTAGTCTATCAAAGAATAGCATATTACCATGCTAGACCTAACTACCATGGAAAACATCCTATCATACAATCCAAGCTATCAAAGGAAGGTTACAAGTATACCAACCTAGCCACCGTGCAACCATTCAATAAGATGCAAGCTATCCTTAAGGGAGTATGAATCCTCAACCCTAAGCTATCATTAGGAGAGTATAGTGTTTTAATCCTAAGTTACCATGAAATGGTCTTGGCCTAACCAAGTCAAGCTACCATGAAGAGCATTCTAACCATGCTAGTTCAAGCCACCCATAGGAGAGCATAGATCCTCAATCCTAGGCTACCATGCCTATATTAATGCCAGCTACCATGAAAAGCACCCTATCAATACTAGTTCAAGCTAACCTTAGGAGAGCTTAATTCCTCAATCCCAAGCTACCATGACATCTACCATTCCAAGCTACATAATTCAACTATCCATGACAGAATCATAAGACTCAAACTCAAGCTATTCTATTCTAACAAGCATGATTCATTTTTGGTGATTAACCTTTCACATTCTACATATATGCAAGATATCTCATCATAATAAACTCATTCTTTAAGCCCTAGCGATCAACATTTTGATTTCAAGCCCTACATTCAAGCTTTACTCCACAATCGTCATACTAGTCTAGATCACAATACATACTAGTCCCAAGCCTTAGGCATAGCTAATTCTAACCATAATTCATCAAAGTCCCAATTCTAGCCATTTTGATTCATGTTCTATCATTCATACATAAGTCTAGTTCAATTAATGATTTCATATTACTAATCTTGAATAAGTCCCATTCATGACAACAATCCAAGAGAATCTAGCAAGAATCATCAATTCCTCATCATAAGACACAAACCCACATACTTTGAAACTTAGGTTTAATCAAGAAATTCACATAAATTATTTATAATTTCATGAATCAACACTAAATTAATCATATATGAGTAGTATCCAACCATTTGGAATCATACCCGCCTAAAACCCATACATTGGAAGTAACCCTAGCTTGATTGGGGTTCTTCTTCACAAATTATGGAAATTTCTAGGGGACTGTATGGGTGGAAGAAACCATATATGAAGAGCTAAACATACCTTAAACAAATCCCTAGCACAAACCTTTGATCTTGACCTTAGCTTCAACTCTAGCTTCTTCTTCAATGGAGGTTCTTCCTAGAGAAAAATATTTGAGAAATGAGTGATTTGGGGTTTTGAATTTTGTCTAATTTAAAGTGACTTAAACTTGCGGGATAAGGACTTAAAATAGTCTAAATAGGTGAATAAAATAAATACAAACTGACCCCAGTTAAACCTAGTCGAATAGGAATTTACCCAAATGTCCCTCACTTGGCAGCCCCGTCCCAGGCACTACGACCACTTGGACGGTCCGTGAAGGACACCACGGTCCGTGGTGGTCCCCGTGGTCCGTTGACCAGTAGGTCACCCAACTTTCCAAGACCCTAATACACTAAGTCACCTTCACGGGCACTTTGACGGGCCATGGTCAAGCCAATCGCTCGTGAAGTGCCTCGTGAACTTGGGGCAGTGTTGCCTTCTTGGCCTATCCTCCCAAGTGTCTAAGGCATCTCCATGGACCCCCTCACGGACCATGGTCCACACCACTGGTCGTGAAGGTCGTCGTGAACCCTTGGGCAGTAGCTGCCAAGGTTGGGCAGCCTTGGCCCTTTGGCTTAGGCTTGCCCTTTTGACTTGGTAGTTGCCCTTCCCATGCACAACCAAACTCTTAAAGGTCATATAGGCTACTAGGTCTAATACATATCTTGATGTTCAACCATTAAACTCCTCCTTCTAAACACATAAAGTCTAATCTTCGACTCCATTTCCCATACATCAAATCTTTGAACCCTAGCTTGTGGCTCTAGTTTGCTCTACTAGTTTCCAGGGTGTTACACCCTTGTTTCATGTCAAATAACTTCAGAGAGAGTGTGACCATATTCAAATTCATATCGTTTGTTACTTATGTGGTATACAAATTTCTAAACTCTTAGTATGAAATAGTATTGCCTATGTTAGTAGGAAAGTTCAAAAGATAGAACGATAGTAAAAGTAAATGTTTTCCCTTTCCATGCTTATTTGAGCCATCATTTGAGGACAAATGATCCCAAGATGGAGATATTGTAACACCCTAAAAATTTCTATCTAAGAACCGAATCATTTTGTAGCACCTCGCAACTCTACTCTTAAAATGTGAATTCTTCGTCATAAGTATATGAGCTTGAACCAGGTTATTTTCTACTTTATCATGTGGTATAAAATCCTTACCAAGTGTATCAAAAGTATCTAAAGTGATCAAGGGTCATAAGGGACCTCAAAAACCAAGCCAAGTTTATAACATTCCTATTGGCTAAGTTCTCGTGAGTTCATATAAAGGTCAAATTTTAAAAATGATATTTCTCAGAAAATAATTAATTAGGTGGCATACGACCTGCAAAATGAAAGGTCTATGAGTCTTGTTTCCAATGCACCAAAGTTTGTCTTATTATGTGTTTGGAGTAAAAAGTCATGATTATTTTACTAGAATATACTTAGGCTGGGAAATTGGGCGACCTCATCTTCTCAATCGGCTATCCGCCGATGGAGTTGGCGAATGTTCGAATAAGCTAGTCAAATAGTCCCAAAAACCATAAGCTTTTGTCCGTTTGGGCGATCTAAAGTCCCAATAGTCAATCCGTTGACTATTTTTGGCGAGGAGATCTCCGAATCGCTAATTTGGCCAACGGGATTCATTAAAAGGTTGTTTTCTTTATTTTTTATGGTTTTTTTGAGTTTCTAGAAGGGTATTATTGATCTTTTACCCTAAATCAACTCCCCCTAAGTCTATATTACAACCTTATAACATCATTATATGTATAACATCTCTCAAAATCCCCAATTCACATTATTCCCAAGATCAAGAACTCCAAGAAAGGGATTTCTTTAATTTTTCAAGATCTAAACGCCCCAAGTTCAAGATTCTCTTTAAGAATCCTAAGGTTTTAAATCCAATGTTCTTCTCCACCCTTCATCTCCAAGAAAGTCACAAGAAAGACAAAGCCTAGGGTTTCAAGTCTTTCAATCACGTTTTTCTTCAAACCTCTTCAAGACTTTTTTTCTTCCAAGTATGTAAGGAAATCATAGTGTTATACAAGTTCTTCCTCATGCCCTACATCTATTTTTGAAATCTGTAAAACAGTAATCCAAGGTTCTAGCCTTAGATTTGTGTATTCTTGAGATAAGTTGATATTGAGTTCTGAGTTCTACAGTTACTGATAGTTGAATTCCATTTCCTATAATTGAGTTTCTATATCTTGCATTGATATTCTTGAGTTGATTGTCCATGTCTATTTATTTGGCATGAACAAAATTTTCTTAGTATTTATTGAGTTCTTATTGAGAATCTTTAAAACGAAACGTAATTGTTTAAACTGAGTTTTGAGAATGTAAAGAGGAGTTTGAGAAAGAGCTTAACCAAGATTTAAGCAAGAATATAAGAGAACTAAGTATTTCCTAAATGTTTCATTTTCACATGAAGTAAGAGAATATTATTTTGAGGAAAGTAAAAAGAGTTTTCAGAAAGATTGAGTATAGAGCAGTTGCCGCTTAAAGAGGCCCCTTTTGAGTAATTATCTCAACCTACAATGTATTTTTACAGTGAGCAAAGAAAAAACAATGTTTTTGTTACCTCTTTTAAGAGGATATTTTGAGAGATTATCTCAAACTAGAGAAATAGAATGTTTTATATGATTGAGCATGACTATATATTATTCGGAATAGTATTGATCACTAATATGGAATTATAGACAGCTCACTGTCCACATAAACCATGTCTTTCCAAGATGAGCACATGATCATACATTATAGATGAATCCTTATTGCTTAGTGGATCCACTTAGTTGAGAGACTTTATGTCACGCCCAAGGCTACCCCCAGGGAGCGGACACGGGACCTAGGATCATGAGTGACCCCAAGCTAACCCTATTGGCATATCATAAGCACACTAAATAAACTGAAGTAAAGAAAAACTGTGCGGAAGCTAAATTATAAGATAAATTGAAATGAAATGTTTGGGAATACCCATACTATCTGAATATATAAGAAAACTAAGAGTTTAACAACAACTGAAAAGTCAAACTCGAAAACTAAAGCTCAAACTAACTATGTCTGAAATAATCCTCTACTGGTTAGAAATGCTGGGACATTCCCAAGCTAGATCTAACAAATACTGAAAACTAAAGACTAAAAGCAGAGGAAACTTGTTTGTCGTCCTCAAAGAATGAGGACTCACCACTGTAATTGCTTAGCTGAAGATCAGGAACCGATCTATGCATGATCTAGTAGCTGAGAACCTGAACCTACATCACGAGAAGATGTAGCGCAGAGTATGCGTTGGTACTTGAAAGGTACTGAGCATTCTAGATACAGTAAGCTGAATAATAATATAACTGAACCAAAGCATATAATTGGGAAATGATATAAGATAAGCCTGATACTATACTGAGAATACTGAACGTGAAATAACTAAATGCAAAGACCAAGTTTATAACATGCTGAGACTAAAATCAGACTGTATCTGATAACATGGTCAATGCAATAGATTCTGACTGTAAGGGAGCTACTAATAACCGACATAAAAACACATGAGCTAAATCGAGAGGACCCAATATACCCTGCGAGAGGAATAGAGTCATGACTAGCGTGATCACTAAAATGATGCCAACATAGGCAACTTACAACCTACATGGCACGTAGTTCTGGGATTATGAGGGTCACTGACCCTAGTCCAACTCAGTATTAAGCTAATACTAACCGATTATGTAATTGACAATTTGTGACTAAATTTCTGTAATACTGGATAGCTCAAAATACTGACATGCTAACTAAAAATGCTACATTAATGTATTGATAATGCAACATTCAAATCGGGAGCATGGATATCTAAAATAACTGACCTAGCATGTGTAATTCATGAACTAAAAGAAATATTTAGCTAGAGTTCTGAATTTATGAAGGAATCTACACAAAACGATACTAAATTCATGACAATCTGATTTGGATCATTCTAACAACTAAAACCCAACAATTTCTAACATTCAAGAAACCCTAGGTCTAGATAATATCAAGGGAATCAAGATTCTGACTAAAATCTAGGGACCTAATGGGCGAAATGAACCCACTAGTGAAATCTCACATATCTGGTGATGAATTCCACAGAGAAATCTTTCGATCTTGGGGATGGAACTTATGAAACCTTGATGCGTTGTTGGAGAGGGTTTGGTCGACTCTTTCTCCTTCTTCGGTTTAAGTTTTCTTAGTTTTTGGTGTACGATCTGACTTGTGTAGGTTCTAATTATGTTTCTAGGCTAAAACTGACAAAAACTACATAGTTTAGGGGTTAAAACGACGTAGTTTAGGGGTCCAACACGTATGGATAAAACCGAAAGACCCCTGACTTAAAAGCTGTCGGGGCCAACCGACAAACCTTCCTGGTCAACCGTCGTTTGGCTTTAGCGATTGGATTCTATGGGTCTCGATCCACGAAACAGAACCATGACCCATTGTCTGACCTATGGTCCATAAGTCTAGCCATGGATCGACCCTTAGAATAATTTTTCTGGGCTTTTTGGGGAGGGCTGTAGGTGGCCACCCACGGACCACCAGAATGGACTGTGGGTCACCCTACGGTCTGTGGGTGGAAACCGTGGGTTGCACCTGCAATTTCTGAATATCTACATTTTGGTAGTTCTAGCATATGGGGTGTTACACTTTATATCCCGGCATGATATAGGACAGTTTTGGTAGCATGGACAAGACATTGTATCATCACATAGCTCATAGTGATGGTTATCGGTTAGAGAATGTCCCAATAAGATTACAGTGTATATTTCTATATCACTTATTATGTTGAGTTCAGAAATGAGAAAGTATTTTGTAAAGCTTTAAATGATTTAACTACTTTATGTCTCTACATTCAAATTGAGTATATTTTTACCTTTTGAAGTCCTTTCATTCAGTTATTTTTCCTCATGTATATTACATACTCTTACATTCAAATGTACTGATGTCATTGAACCTCCATCTTTTTATGATGTAGATACATGTGTTTAGGATCATCAATTGGCACTCTGTTGAGATCACTCTACATTCCAGACAGTTTTGGTGAGCCTCGTTGCATTCCGAAGGACTTCAAATTTTCTTTCAGTCCAGTATTTTGGAGGCGTTGTGGGTCTTGTCCCGACCTATCTTAAACATTACAGGCTTCATAGATAGATAGATTCGAGGAGTCTCTCAATACATTCTTTCTTTAAATATGTTTCACAAATTATTATTATTATTTCATTGAGTACTTTAACACATTCTTATTGAGTTTTACTTTGAGATCAATTTCTGTTTTGAACCTATTATCGCTTGAGTAAATCTTCCACTAGGTAGTCAACAAAGCTAAGGGTTTGCTTGGGGACCAACAACGGTTCTCGAGTGTTCGACACGTCCAAGGTGTAGGCTGGAGGCGTGATATTATAGTTTCCCAATTCAGCCCAAAATTTAATGACTACTCACTCGACGACGTTAGTCGGGCTCACTGAGATCATTCGCCAACTTGCCAATCATACTTCAGCTTGCCTTCTTGCTCCATACTTCAGGTGTTTGAACCTTAGTTGATGATCCCGTTTGAATCTGCTTTTCTGGTTCAAACTGAGGAGGGCTCATCTTGTTCCCAACTGAGGAGGGCTCATCTCGTTCCCAAATAAGGAAGGCTCATCTTTTTTTTAGTGTAGGACTTTAGGATGAATGAAAGAGTTTTATTTATGAAAAAATCATTTTCTACATGTTTAGGGCCATTTAGATAACTCCATGAAGGTTTTTCAGACAAAAATACTCTTAAGAAAATAAATTATAAGAGCTGTAAGTCAAAATCTTATTCTAGTAGACAGTGAGGTCCACATTTACTCTGTGTCACAGAGCCATCGCGAAGCTTCTACCAAGTTAAAGTGTCTCTAGTAAATCAGCCATAAAGTTTTATACCGAACTCAGTTTGATGTAAACTTGGCGGGGTTGGAAAGAACACTCTTAGACTTTATATTTGATAGGTTCTGGGTCACTTAATCTTCATATTCTAAGAGATGTTGTCGATTGAAGTTGTACCTTATAAGGACTCTTGTAAAAATTTAGCTGATAGAAATGTTTTGAACCTAGCTTAGTGTTAGAGGTCCTTTATAAACCTAAATCACTTCTGATACCCGTGCTACACTTGTTAATGGACCTTAAAACATATAAGCAAGTAGGACATCATCCAGCTCAAGATCATATACTTACGGTGAATGATTCAGACTCTAAGAGTAGATTTTTGAGGTGTTACAACCATATTGTTATTTCTCTAGAAAGTGACACTAGGAACAACCTTAAAAGGGTGGTAGTTTGACTAACTTTGGGTATCTCAAGAGACCAGAAAGTGCCCATAAGTTCATTAAGTTCTGATTTAGATCATCACCCGCTATAGCTCTGAATAGATCCTTCAACTTCAGAAGCTCGATTATGGTACTAATTTTAATATTGACTTAACTCCTCTCATTTATAATAAATTGTTGTTTCTCAATTTTTTTCATAAGTAATTCGCGTCGTTTACAATTTTAGTAAATCACTTGTGGTTTATAACCATCTACATCAAATGAATTAATTCTCCTTAATAGTGTTAAGCCAAGAATTATTTGAACATTGTTTGTACTAATCCCTTTGGAGAAGATATATTTCTATATTATCTTTAATGCAACACGAGCTTATTTTATAAAGTGCTTTGTGTTTGTCATGCTTCAAAAAAAAAATTATTGGAAATTATATGTTTTATTTCGTTACGAATTTCATAAATATATATCATAAATTAATAACTTGATTTTAAGTGAAACTCAACTCAAATAGTATGTATTAACCTATAAATCATACGAGTTTAAGTGTCTTAAAGGTATAGTGTATCTTAAGTGAATTTTGTGAAGTAAGCAAATATGGATACTTAAAGTTCTACTTTAAAATGTTGATTATTAATAATCTCAAAAAAAGAGAACAAGTAAATTTTAGCTTAACGTATTAGTTATGTTCACATAAAAAGAGAAATTATGATAAATTGTCATATTATCTACATATTAAAGCAATAAATAAGTAATTGACCAAATTTCAATTTTTTAAAAAGTCCAATTATGAGGAATACAATTATTACATTTTCAAAAGAGCATATTCAACATAAATGATTATATTAATTGTAACCTCATCTGTATTCAATAAAATTTTCTCTCTTCAAATTTTGATTATCTATATATACTAATCCCTCAAGCCATATTCTTCTCACCTCTCATTCTTGAGATTTGAAGAGAGAAAATTTTATTGAATACAGATGAGGTTACAATTAATATAATCATTTATGTTGAATATGCTCTTTTGAAAATGTAATAATTGTATTCCTCATAATTGGACTTTTTAAAAAATTGTCTTCTCACCTCTCATTCTTGAGATTTATGTTGAACACTTAATTCTTTACATCTTCATATATACATGGCTTCCTCAGATCTTGAAATGAACACTTGTCGCGAAATAGTTTCGTTTGTGCCAATAATTAGTGGTGCTCAAGTTGTGTTACGTTGCCGTCTAACTAAGTTACTCGCTCAATATTTTTTTTATTTGTTCTTTGAGATGCATTAATCATTTGAGAAATTTTTGGGTTAGGTTTTCTATATTTGTTTTTTCAAAGATAAGGAAGTTCTTATTATTATTCTAAGAAAACTATTCATTAATTATTATGTTTTCATTAAAACTTTCTTACTTGATTGTTTTTTTACCATTGATTATAGCTAAAACATTTTAGTATTGACAATTCAGAAAGCATAAGCGTTTATGAAATTTGATAAAAAAAAAAAAATTCTTAAATGAGTCAAAATTAGAGAATAGATTCAAAACATAATCAATTTTTTTTTACTTTTTTCTTTTTAAATAATTAAAAATTAAGTGCATAATTTACAGGTTCTACAAAACCAAATTGATAACACAAAATTCATACTAGCACCCACTCTTATATCAAGTAAGCAAATACAAGTAAGATTTCAACAACTTTATTCATTATTTATCATCATGTCAGAAGCTTTAATTTTCCTATGTTATCTTTAATTTCTAGTTATTTTTCCACCCACGTTAGAGAATTTGGGGGCATTTAATAACACTGGATGTTTGTGGCATTTGAACTTTGACCTCAAATAGTTTTTTTTTAAAAAATAAATAAAATAAATATATTATACATACCCTTGAGCTTTGTGATAAAGGGTAATACACCCCTCTATAGATTTTATTTTACTAGGAATGAAAGATTTCATTTTATCTTTTTAGTTACTTCAGTCAAAAAAGGTATATCTGCTCATTTGTGTAAAGATACGTAGGAGTATATGTGTGACTGTTTTATAAACGAGGGGGTATATCAATACAAATCCACAATGTCGAGGGGTATATTATACTTTTTAACCTAAATTTAATATTAATGAAGTCGGGATTATTAATTTGTAATCGTATGTAAAATACTCATTCACATCTAAGTGCATATCATGGAATAAATTTTAATACTAATGCAAAATTAAACAAATCAAATTAATAGATAATCTAATAAACTACTATTTTAATATTTGTAATGTTTTCTCACAGCCCATTTATAAACTATTTAAATAAAAATTTTAAATATTCGATATTTCACTACAAAAAAACTGTGAATTACATGGGGATTTTCCTAGGAATTAGTATGAAGGTTTTAGATGAACCTTCGACATTTTTTTTTATGTCCTTCTTGACAATTGAAATTTAGTGATAGTCATTCGCAATCGAATTAGAATTTAATTGCACTTAATTTTCCATTTCTTCTGTCTTTAAAAAATTATAATTAAGGTATCATTTGTTTTGTATGTATCAAAAATTATCAAACGTGTTTCTTGTGATTTTATTATTCTTTATTTGGTAATATCGTGATTTTAATTTCTTTGTAATGTAATTTCTATATAAAAATTAAGGAAATTCATCTTGGATTGCAGTTTTACTTCCATGAGAGCAAACGTGGTATGTGTCGATCTATTGGGGATATAAGAAGATATATCTTCGAAGGTTTTGAAAACATGAAAGTAGATGTTTAGCCAGAAACCAATGTAATAATCGAGTCAAAGGTACGTTGTTACATTACATGAATTTTTATTGATAATGATAGTCAGTTTGGTCATCTTTCTAGAAAACCAAATTTACTTATTTAGAGAGCTGAAGAGTTTGGTCAAGCTAATAAAAAAACAAAGGATTTTTTGTAGTATAGTATTTCTGGTTTTTCAAAATTAAGCTTAATAATTGGCTTTTTACTTTTTGAAAGTTTAATTGAGCACCAAATTCTTTGCTCTAATATTGATAAAAGTATTTTTCTCAAATTGATTAGGAAAACACAAATTAATATACTACATTCCTAAATTGCCTTTTAAAAATCATCTCTAACAAAAACAAACACTTTCAAAATATAAGGGATAAGTAAAGGAGTTATACTACATTGGATCTTATGTATGTACTCTTGCCTTGAAATATTTCTACAAGAAATTATTTTCATAACTTGAACTTCACTATAACCGATAGTTACAAAATGGTAACTTTAACCCTCATGTTAAGGCCTCATGACAATTATATTATTTTTACAACAAACAGTCATATTAAATTCAAGGTTGGAGTTATAGAAAAAAAATCGAAGAAAAGAAAAGGAGAATCTTCAATCTCAGAGAGGGAATCTTCAGCAAAGAAGCGCAAAAGAAATGGACACGACAATCCAGACAAGAGTGAGACTCAAAAAATTCTTGATGATGCCTGGAACAGCCTTATGAACATGTATGACCTATGCAACAACCAAGTAACTCATGTTAAGACAAATATTACTAATCGCAGTTATACAAAAATTACACAAATGAATTTTTTTTTAGATAATCGCAACACACAACTTTTGTTGCTAAAAATAAAAGTCACAGCTCATCCTATTTAATGCAGGTTCTTTGTTCATATTCATGAGTTTTAGTTTTCTATCACTTGGTCATTGCATTTACAAATATAAGTATCCAAGTTTGTTGAAAGTTTGATAAATTTGCAAAAGTACTTCATTTTACAGATTATGGGTTTCATCCACAAAAAGAAGTAGACAAAATAGTGCACGAGAATATCAATGATAAAAAGACTGCTCCATGCACGCATATATATTCTCGTTGATGAACAAGGCGACGACAAAGAAAAAATTATGTTTAGCTTGCAAAAAAAGAAGAAGGAAGAGTTGGCTATATGATTTTCACGTTATGAAGATCTCTAAGCAAACCCTTAACTAATACATTCAATAAGCTCACAAGAGTTCTTTAATTAGTACTTGCACATTTATTGTTATTTACTTTTGGTTGTAATTTCTAAGTCCAATTTAGATCTTATGTATTAAACAAATGATTAGTTTCATCTTGATATAAAAAATCAGTTTAATGTATGTTTCAGATTTAGTTTCATATTGATACAAAAATCAGTTTAACATATGCGTTTCTATTTATGTCTATGTCACTTAGAACTCATATCTTTCTATTTGTGGAAAGATATTTTCAATGACTCTATCAGAAACACCAATTCTCCTTCCTACTTTAAGGAAAGTAAAACTCGTTTTTTTAAAATATTTGTAATTTGGACATCAATTTTCGACTTTGGCAAAAATTCCTTTACTCATAGACTTCATATATATGTTAGTTTATCTAGAAAAAGGTCGAAATTGGACCTATATTATCTCAAAAAGGTCTAAATATACTTTACATCCTTCAATTTAGTTAGAAATACCCCTCTTCTTACATTTTAGGCTCAGGCATATCACTTGACTAATTGTCAAAACTGCATTAAAATTATATATAAACTCTACGTGCTATTTTATTAGTGGTCCTATTTTTTACACCAACCCAAATTAAAAAAAATTCACACGCCTGATTTTCTAACATACTCGAGCTATTCTTTTATTGAATTTAAAAAAAATTATATTCCTCAAAATTATTATTCGTTTAAAAACAAGAGCTCCAGAGGTCTTTTCATAAAAACAATATCTCAAAGAAATCAACCTCTAGAGGTCAGCTTGCATTTAGGCTGAATGAATCCCTTACCCAAGAGATCCTAAAGCTAAACACTAAGATCTTTGAGCTCTATGGGGGACATATGGTAAGGCGGAGTAGATATAGGATGAGTGCCTACCTTAAGATCAATAGAAATCTCAATATCACAGTTAGGGGGAGGCTTGGTAAGTCAGTAGGTAAAACACCCACAGCTCACAAAAAAACCTGGGCTGAACCAATAGAACGAACCTCCCTACTCACATCCTATACATAGGCCAAATAAGCTAGACACACTATAGCCATTAATTTCAGAGTTTGAATAACAGAGATAACCCCAACCGCCGTTTGAATACAGGACCCCTGCCATACCAACAAAAGAACGCCGGGCATGTCTAGGGGAAAAGTCTTAGAAAAAAATCCAAGACTGCACTGTATGGGGATAAATAGTCCATGCCTAGAATGATCAGAAAATACAATAGATAAAAAAATATAAGGTATGTACGGGTGTCACACCTTTTGATAGTCACCAAACAAGATCCAAACACTTGATCAATTACTAAAGACGCATGCACCAGGGTCGAAACACACAATGGCGCTGAAAAGGTCTCCAAACTCATACTTTAATAGGAAGCATATAATACACAGAGACATATGAACAAGTAGAGCCTGAAACAAATAAAGTTGACGCGGGTTGATTGCATAAAAGAATCATACATGTGATAACAACGTCTAATGCCTTAGCCTTCACCCTCGCTAGACCAACTTATAAATGGGTATTTTCTCCTCTACACAGAGCATCAGCCCTACCACCAGACTTTTCTCCCAGGGTCCACCCCGTACTCATTTATTATTTCCACGTTGTACCTAACCCTGGGCACCATCTCTAGCTGGAGGTGCTACGACTCGTAGGTCCCTTTTGTGGAACCCATGGTAAAAATTCCTCTAAGTGACATCTCCTTCCTCAGAGCCCTAGGCTACATATTGTAGGACTTTGTACCGTCCGTAGACCCATCCATAGAACCTACATCTATAAATATTTCACCAAGTATGGAACCTTCCTACGACCACTTCTTATGGGTTGTATAACTTTCTACCGACCATCCTATTGGTCCATAGGAACTCTTCAGGGACTTGGTTATTAGTGGTAGACTTACACTCATTTTAGGACTATTAATTTCAATAATTAGTGTCCTCAATTCCTAATTATTGCATATTCTAAAAATATTTTGATGATTTATAGTTATGAAGGCTAAGGGATAAGGCAATCGTGAATATTTAAAAGAAAGGACAAAAACATGGGAAAATGAAAACTTCACGTAGTTAATCTCCTATCAAGAAGGGTGGATTTTCCAATTGGCATGACCTCACCCAAAGTGACAATGCTCAACACTTGAAATAATTGAGGTAGGTTGGTGAACTTTAAAGGAATGGCGACTCACCGAACGCAAAGGGCAAACATGCTGACCATCACCAAAAATGATAGGACTTTGAGGAAAATTACAAGCTTGAAAGGTGAACAAAGGTGGTACTCGGTGATTTACCTACTGTGAAAGGTAGACTCGAACGAGCTTGCTGAAAGATATAATTTCTTTACACTTTGTGATGGGTGGATAAATTCCCAAAGTCAAGGTGTGAACTTATGGGGTTTGATGTTGATTTAATGTTGTGGGTATTGTGTTTTGCTCTATTTTGTTGTTCATCCAAGGATGTGTGCAATACTTATGGGGTTTGATGTTGATTTAATGTAATGGGTATTGTGTTAACTTATGGGTTAAGGTTGCAAACTTGATCCTTCTTCTAATATATGATTGATGCTCGAAACAGATTGATTGGAGTGGTTAGTTAGTTCAATACTTGTAATTTAGGTTTGATATATAGTGTTTGCTTGAAAAAGAGTTTATGGGTCGTATCTATTTGACCTAATTATGTTCAAAAGAAAGAAGAGTCTAAGGTTCTACGAACTGACATTATGAGATCGAAATATTTTTTAGTGTCATTGAAGATTACCCAGCCTACCCATGAATATTTAGCACTATTAAGCAACACAATTACCCCTACATGACATCAATTTTCAATCCCTGCACCCCTAGATTACTTGTAACTTACTAGAATTTCATAAATTTAGGTTTAATAGTACTTCTCTATACCAAAATCTTTTTTGTAAATTTGGTGGAATCATCCACCCATTGTTCTTACTGCTGCAAATGAATTGATTTACATTCTAAATTTCTTGATAGAATTCCTTGCACTATATAACTATATGTGGGATTTGACCTTGACTCTTAGTTTGGTATTTTTATTGATGATGACCGCTTATTCATTAGATTTGTTTTAGAGAGTCGTTTGAGCATTATCAAAAATGGTACCGCTGTCGGAAAGTGATCTCTATGAATTTGATTTTGAGAAATTTGTTTAGTTGTAGTAGATAGTTGCTTGATGTGTGGTTTGCTGATTTGCAGGTACAAAACATGAGTGACAATGATAGTCACTACAGATAAAATGATAATATGAGTAATTTGAATTACATGCATATGAACGTAATTCAAACAATGGGAGCCACCCGGTTAACTCTTACGACATGAAGGGCTATTTTTCATGTAACTGGGACAATGCTACAGCTACTCCATTTGAGAGAAATATTTGGTGGTTTAGCTAATGAAGACCCCATGAGCACCTTCAGAATTTTGTAGATGTATGTGGGCCATTTGTGTTTAAGAACATCTCACAAGAGTTCATAGGGTTGAGGTTATTCCCGTTCTGTTTGACAGGTGAAGCTATAAGATGGTTGGCAGAATTGCCAAATGATTCTATCACTTTTTTGGAGGATGTAACTAAAGCCTTCTTGGAAAAATTCTTTTCTTCCTTAGTGATAGTAAATCTTAGGGACCGGATCCAAAACTTTAAGAGAATTGAAGGTGAACCTCTACATGAGATGGAACACCCCAAAAATTTACTCTTCAAATCCGAATCATTTGTCTTAAGTATATCAGCTTGACGCAGCTGATGTACTACTTTATAATATGTTTTTAGGTTATTTACCAAGTTTAGAAAGGGTATCAGAAGTGATTTAGGGTCATAAGGTACCTCTAATACTAAGTCAAGTTCATAGTCATTTTACCGGCTAAAGTTTTCGCATTAGTTGATGCAAGAGTCAACTTTAAAAACTCATATCTCTTATAATATGCATACTTACGTAGCCCATAACCTATTAAATGAAAGATCTATGAGTCTTCTTCTCAACGCCACCAAGTTTGCATCAATTGGAGTTTGGAGTAAAAAGTTATGCTTATTTTACAGGACACTATATTGCCACGCGCCAGCGGCACGGCATAGGCATTTTCCGCCCGGGTGCGCGGTGAGGCAGCAACTACTACCTTCCTGCACAGCTCGCTGCATGCCTGAAGAATTTTCTGTGAAGGCGTGCAAGCGTCTGGGTCTTTTAGAAACCACCCAAATACGTAGTTAACCTCCTTCGTTCATAAATTTACCCTAGAAAGAGAAGTTTTCAAGAAGCTAACTTCCTCCAAGGTTCATCCATCATCCAAGGTAAGATTTTACCATAGAACTTCAGAATTCCTTCATCTTAACATGAATTAATATCTCCTACTCATAAAATTTTCAAGAAAGCTCTCAAGAATTCATCTCTAATTCGTTTTAATCTGATTGGGTAAGGAATAGACCAAAATACCCCTCATATTTTCAAGTAACTTTCCTTAAATGGACAGCCTAACTTCAGACGGGCATATCCCCCTCATATGAGCTCAAAAATTAGCAAACTCGGTGGCGTTGGAAAGAGGATTCCAAGACCTTTAATTTGATATCTTATGGGCCACCTAAGTCATCTTGTACTGAAAGTTATGGTTGTTTGAAGTTGACCAAAAACTCATAACTTATGCCTAACTTGCAAAATTTCAGATTTTGCTATTTCCAATTTAGTTCTTTCTAATTTTAGGTGTTTCAAATACCGAGGTGTTACAATTTTAGTAAAGTTTAGCAACATATTTACAAATGAATACTGAAAGACTCTCTAACTCTGCCTATCTATTAAGCTTTTAATGTTTGAATATATGTGTCAAGACAAGACCAACGATATCTCAAAACACTACTACTACTACTACTAAGAAATAAACTGAAGCTTTCCAATTGCAAGGAAGTCTCACCGAAAGATGATGGATGGATGATGTGATCTCAATGAAAAACCTATTGAAGATCCTCAATACATGTATTTGCATCATAAAAATGATTCACGTTAAATGACACAATACATGGAATATACTGTCACGACCCAAGCCTAGGGCCTAGACGTGACATGGCGAATGAGGAACCCGAAGGAACCCCAAACAAGCCTCTCAAACTTGTCATCACACTTCATCGGTCGCGGAAGTACAATCAACAT
>JAJOOR010022489.1:0-23819 GCA_036250505.1 Solanum acaule | reverse complement strand
AAGATATTTTAAGTTGTTAATTATTATTATTTATAATACTTTTTTGGTAATTTTAAAATGATATATGTTATTTTTTCTGTCCCGATATATGTGACCCTAATAGAATTCTGAGAGTCAACCTATTTTATTATATATCTTTTAAATATTTTAAGTAATTTGTAAATGATTTATTAAGATAATTTTTAAGTCATTTGTAAATAGTAGAATGTTCCATCATAAACTCCCTTTTATTATATAGTAGAAATATATATATATATATATATATATATATATATTACTCATCACTTCAAACACCGAAGATTAATTGTTATAGACTAATGTAATATAAAAAAAAATAGAAAAAGCAAAAAATGTTACCATGTTCAAGTGGTTGAATAAATATAAGAGAATAGAAAATTTTGAATTAATAGATTCTTAAGAAGATGTAAGTGATAGAGTTAAGAATAGTTTTTGTTATTTAAATATTGTGTTATGCGATTGACTTTTTTCTAGGGATAAGATAAGATTAATTTCTTATCTTTTAAAATTTAAATTTTAAATTAGTTAGACAAATTTTAAAAACTTACGTTTGGGTATTAATTTAGATAACTACCATTTTTAAAAAATGAATTAAAAAAGGAGAGTTCAGAAGTAGTTAAATTATTATTTATTTATTTATTCAAAATGTATTGAGTCCTAAACGTCTTTATTAATTGTTTGATTTTTTTTATTTTTAAATTAATTTGTGTTGTTATCTTTCAGTTTTTGGCTTTCTGTTTGTAATTGTTCATTTTATTATTTACTAATTCGGAATTTAAATTAATTTTTAATTATAAAAACTGCTTTTAAAAATAAAATAGTGATTCATTATTTAAAAATATCTATCATTGTAAAAATTGTTTTTAATTTATGTTTTCATTTATACTTTTTTATTAATTATTTTTCGAAAATTTTGTTATTCAAATATTAAAAAGTCTTTTTTTGTGTTGCTAACATGTGTCATTAATTTAAATCATTTTATCAATTAAAATTATAATTCATTATTTAATCCTATTGCATATAATTAATTTTAATTATTTAATATTTTCGTTTTTTGTGGTGCTGACATGTGTCACTTTTACTTCTCCTATTATACATAGATAGATAGATTATATCTCAATCGCTAATTATTAATAGGTTTAATTTGAATTTGGTTTGTTCCATACATATCCAGTTTTTCTATAGATAACTCAACCCGTCTAACTATAACCATGGTTAAGAGTTGCATTGTTGTTATGAGATCAAAGTACTTATTTTAAAAAAAATATATTGAAAAATTAAGATGTTTGACAAATCATTAAAATTTCTTTTAAACGGAAGCAGAAACAACTTTTTGTTGTGAAAAAGTTATAAGTTCATACTTCTTAAAAAGAAAAACAGAAGCAGAAACCAAAAATTATCTTTGTCAAGATTAAATTATCTCTGTCATATATACACATTTGCATTTATATATCTTATTAATCAATTAACACATCTCATAAGTTTTGCTAAGTTTCATTTTAAAAAAATATGTTTTATTTTTATGTACTTTTTTTAAATTTTGTGATTACATATTACATTTTAAATTTTATGTATTTTTTGTAGGATTAGAAAAAAGGTAAAAACAATACTTTTGCAAGATTAGGGGAAAAAAATAAGATATTATTTATTTTTGTGGTGAATTTTTCCTATGTAGTTATGTAATTTGTAAACTAATTATTAAATTTATTTTGCTTGATATTTTAATTATATTTAAATCATCATGTTAATATTATATCAATATTTACTTAAATTATTTTTATATATTTAAATACAATATTGATTGAAAATTTGTTAATATTTCATCAATAAAAAATTAATTAAAATCTTTATAATAGAAATTTAAAATAACTTCTCTTTATAATATAATCTAAATATTAAAAGTGTATTGATACTTGTCTTTGTCGTAATTCGACTCTCAAAAGCACTTTTTATGAAAGATTAGTCAAACACAATCTTAGCAAAAACATTTTTTAAATGAATTATTCAAACACAATTTTATTTTTTGGAAAATACTTTTCTGAAAAGCTACTTAAAAAATGCTTCTAAAACAAGAAATTTTTAATACTTATGCCAAACAGATCTAAGAAGCAGTAATACTCAATGTTTATATCTTCGTCTATAACAAACATATATATATACTGCCACACCCCGAACCTACACCCCGGACGTGGCTGGGACTCGAGAACCATTGTTGTCCTCAAGCGAATCTCTGGCCTGGCTTACTTACTCAGAGGAAGACTTAAACACAAGAAATAGTCTCAAAAGATAACTCATGCAAATATCTTTAAGGAATATTAAACTTTGTCAAAATGGCAACTCAAGTCTCAACCATTAAAACAGGAAATAGAAAACTCAAGATCTAACATCTGACTGAATATGAAGCCTCTAAAACAACTGAGATGGATGTTGGGACAAGACCCCCGATCATCCTAACAAATGAAATACTAAAAGCAAATGATAACAAAGGAGCCCTCCGGAAAGCAAGGAGGCTCACCAACTGACTCTGAATGCTCAACTGGATTAACGAGGCGCTGGATGATGATCCTGGTTACCTGTGTCTACATCATAATAAGATGAAGGCCAAATGGCATCAGTACATTGAATGCACGAGTATGCGAGGGGAATTCTAAAACAAGACATAAGCTTGAAAGGAACTGAAGAACTTACCTGGCTCAACTCAACTCAACTTAACTGAACTCATTTCAATATAAAGTAGTATAAAACAAGTGCAATATAAAGAAAAGTTATTTAAAACATGTAGGTCAACTCTGTGTATTTGGAAATACAATAATACTCTGTGTGTATGCAAAGATACACTATAACTCTGAAATGTATGTAAAAATACGAATAAACTGTGTATATAAAAATACAATTACTTCTGTGAGAGTTTCTCTAACCGACAATCATCACGTAAGAGCTATTGTGATGATACATCATTTTGCCTCACGCTGCCAGGGCCGTCCTATACCTTGCCGAGGGTATAGAACCTGAACTACTAAGTGGATCCATTAGTCTATACTAAAAAGCACTAAATGAATCATCTAAAAAGTATGACCCTTTTCTACCCATGATGACTACGTGGTTTATGGGGGCTATGAGTTGTCTGAACTCTCCCCCATATCGGTGCTCAATACTACTCCCAAAAATATAATACTAGCTCTTATGTTTAAAAAACATACTTCTTTCTGTGGTTTGAGATATGTTATGTCGTAATTTTACTAACCTTTAGAAAAATCACCTTTTGAAATGTTCTAAGTATAAAACAATTTGAGAAAAATACTTAGAAAAGAGTCGCCACTTAATTTTTTAAAGAAATTAAGAAAACTTAATTTAAAAAGACTCTAACAGATTAAGTCTTTATAAATATAGAGAAAATGGGTAAAAGGTTCTTATTTACGTTTCAAGAAGGTTTTTAAGGCATTTGAAACGCCCGCTAAACACGCGGTTATCCTACGACTTGGTTAAAATATTTTTGACTATTTTTTAGCAATATCATTTAACATAAAAAAGATATAACAATTTACAATATTTGATTAACTTTGAGAAATAGTTAAACAAAGAGCAATTTTTATTTTTTAAGAAAATGAGACCTTAATTGAAACATCTGAATTAGAGACAAGTAATTAGAATTTTAACAAAACTAAATTAGTTGGTTTTTATTTGAATCATTTTTTTGGTTAATCAAAATATGAAAACTAATAAAAAAGTTTTGACTAAAGATTATAAATGAAAATACAAGAGTTGATAAAATGAGATTTGTTAAAAACAGAACAACACAGAGAAATAGTTCGTCTTTTGGGGAATTCAACTAAGTTAATTAACAATTATAAAGTTAGAGTTAAACAACAAACAATAAATAATCACAATTAAATAATTAAAGAGTAAGGGAGAAATTGAATTTGAGCCTCCTTTTGGGCCAATTTCACTGGAATTTTTCGGGTTTTAATCCAATTCCCATTTTATATATATATACATATATATATATATATATATATATATATATATATATATGTTGTATATCCGTGTATATCGGATGTATACAACCTATTTTTCTGCTTTCCGGGACCTGTACGTCAACTCCAAAGACTTGTCTTCAATTTCTCAAGGAGTCCATGGGGACTCGGAGGCAAGTTTCATGCAAACAAAGGGTATCAAGGAATTAGGATCGTTAAAATCAATAATTAAATAAGTCATCCATGAACTATAAATTAATGTAAAAATAAGATGCAAGGCAGAATGACATCACAGAAAAAATAAGAAGAAATTCTGACGACCAAACTTAAATAATAGGTTCAATTATGATGAGTTCATCTTAAAGTTGAGGCAAACAAAATTATAAACTAACTCACTGTCAACAAATCCTTAATACCAAAATTTAAAGAGCCAAAGTAGTATTAAGAGAGACACCCAATCTGCTAAACAGGACAATCATATGCTATTATTTCAAAATTACTCTTTTCATTAAACAAATGGCAAACTTAATAAACCCACATTGTGAAGGATTTTGGTTAATGAAAAGAAGGCTATTTCAACTAATGGTTAATAAGAACCATAATTTAAAGGGAGATGGCAACAAGGGTATTAATAGAATACATACCCAAACATTAATTTTTATAAAGCAACCAAGTTAAAACAACCTAAGAGAATTGGTATAAATATGCAAAGGATTATGAATCAAGAAAATAAAACTAATGGAGCATTGATGGAACTCACACTTTAAAAGGAAACTCAATTGCACATGAAAGGCATTATCGACTAGATTTTAAACAAAATGGAGACATAAACTCGAGTCAAACAAGGTATGCTAGGCAGCGAGATAATCACCCTAAGTAATATGAAGAATGGAGGAAAGGACATCCAAATACCAATTGAGTTGAAGCTAACTTAGCTACCGACAATAAAATTTCATTTTTAGCATATTTTAAGGGTGGAGATGATAAAGGTATATAAGTGAAAAACTAATCAGCATAGCAGAACACTTTAACAAGGAGATCTTAGCGCAAGAAAAAAAAAGTTCCAGCAGCTCAGAAATGACCAGTTTATTAATTCAAGTTAGCTCGAATTACCCGATAACGAAGGATATGTGACCAACATTATTAAATAAAAGATTTAGAGGAGCAGCAGCCAGCAGGTGAATTATAATCTTAACTAAATATAAACTAAAGATGGGAAAGGGACCGATAAACCGACCGAAACAAACTCTAAAGCAGCTGACTCACTAAGAATTCAACAAACTATTAATTAAACAAGGAAACCAACTGCTTACTATTTTCAACGTCTTAACTAAACTTGTTCATTTTAAGGCGACATTAATCGACACTATAGAAAACAGTAAATAAACTCCAAAATAAAGCCTAGCAACAACAAATGCAGCAAACTAGCTAAGGCATGTGAAAAAACTAAGTTTCCAGTGAGTATGCCATGTAGAGAAAACAAAGTTCAACTTTAAGATAGCAACATGGTTCCTTGAAAATCAAAGCAATTTGTTTTGAACAAGAAAGCAACTAGAAAGAAATTATGACAGAAATGGCTTGAGGATATCTAAAACGGCAAGTTTAAAGCAAGACAAAGTTAAACGAATATAAATTGAATTTGAAAACATGATATCATATGGGATATGGCAATCTATACTGGATGAAGCCGATTAATCAAGGCTTAGACTAGTGTAGAATTAAAAAAAAAACATGACTTCAAGACAAACTACAATCTAACACTCGTTCTAAGCTAGAACCAAATCAGATTTTTGGTTAATCAAAGGAAAATCCAGAAAATAGAACGACGGGTTGCATTAAAAATCAGATTTTAACAAAGATTCTATAACAACAAGCTCAAATTATGCTAGAATAGAGGATCTAACGAAATAGAATGAGTCATTATCTAGCTGCAAAATCCCGTAAGTCATGAGGACACCCAACCAAATTTCATACAAGATAGAACACTTCAAATAATCCCAAACTTTAAGATTATACCAAAAGAAAACGACATTTTTTTTAATCAATGTAAACGAAATAGGACTCTTAGCCGGAATAAAGAGGCGCCAAATCGAAGAATCTAATTCACATTTTTCTCAATTTAAAATTCAGAATGGCATACCTAGTAGCTGTTTCAACACATCATGCTCATTTGTATTAACTCGACAACATTCGTGATGAACTAAAACAAATAGAATAAAGAAAAATCATAGTAGACTAAATGGACAGTGAAGGAAGAAGACTACTAGAATAAAACTACATCTATTCTATATGCAGAATATACAACATATTAAACTAAATAAATTTGGAAGAAATTTTACCTTTTCTGGAGCAGCGAGCGAGACGATAACGAGCTTTGAGAGCGGCGATTCTTTTACCACACAATTCGAATACGAACAACAAACCAAGAATCCTCTGGCATAATCTAAACGGAGAACTTCTCGAAATTTAAGATTAGAGAATCATTTAAAAATTTCTTGAATGTAAGATGAGTATTGTCAAAGAACCAAGCTCTAAAACATGTCTCCTCATCACTAAGAGTAGGGGGCTATTTATAGGGAAAGTTGAGGTGATTGGGGGGAAAATCTGTTGAAAATTTTTTTACACAAAATTTGAATTTCTTTCTTCGTTTCCAAGGGGAACAATAAAAGGGATTTGAAAAATCCTGAAAATGGGGGAAAGGGAACAACGATTTGATCGATTAGGTTGCTAGGGTTATAGGTTTGCAGAGTAGTTGGATGAGGGTACTAGTTTCTCGCAATTTTCTGTTGTTGTTCGTGATTTCCGATGCGATGAAGAAAAAATGGGGTCGTTGTTCGCAGCCTTCTGCTTGTTGTTCTCGTGTGGAGAGGAAGAAGAAGCAGAGTGGGTCGGTCGGGTTTGGCTGGGAATTATTTGGTGTTTGCTGGAATGGGTTTGGACTGGGTATTTGAATTAAGAGTGGGCTGAAGTGAATGTTGTGGGCTGCTGAAAAATGGGCCCAAAACTTGGTCTCTTAAATTGAGTTGAAGGCATGGAAGGAAGTAGTTAGAATCTTTATTAAGAAAATGACCATATGAATTTCAATTGTAGCCACTTAGAGTTAGCAATTTAGCCAAATTGAGTTTAGTTGGTGATTCGGCTAAAAAATAAATAAGATGAATTAATATAAATTAGTTAATGAGCTTCTCAATCTTAACAAAATAAAATAATCAACTTAATTAAAAAAAACTAGTTATTTCAAAAGAAAAAAAAAATAAAATAAAAAATAAAATATATATATATATAAACTATTACTTAACTAAGCTAATTAACCAAATATTTAAATATAAAATCTTTTTTGAGATGATTTTCGAATTTTTGTTAAATACATACAAAATTAAATAAACTATACATAATTTTTTTTAAAAATGATGGAATTAATTAAAATGAGTTGGAAAATATTTTGAACTTAGGAAAACTTGTTTATTTATTTGCTTTAAAATCAATGGTAAGTGAATTTTATTAGTTTTTTTTAAAAAAAAAGTAAAATACAAGGTACGACATATATATGTCGATTTAAATAAAATTACTATTATTATGTTTATCATACGGTAAATAAATAAATGTACTAAAATGTATGATAATTTTATATGTTAAAAATATAAATGTGTCTTATGTGAATGTATCCAAAATAAATGTTGAGTTTAAAGGATATGAAAATTTGTCGTTTATTTATATATAGAATTGAGACATGAAAGAAAAAATAAATAAAATGAAGTCAATTATTTCAAATCGTTGAGAATTTTAAGAAGTTCGATGATTAATTTATATTGTGGAGGGCCAAAGTTGGGTGTCAACAAGATAATTACTCAAAAATTTAGCTCAAAGGCTATCTTGGAAATCAAAGTTTCCTCTCTTGCTTAATTGTGAAAGCACTTACTCTTTTCTGAAAACTAGCTCAAAGGCTCTTTGGAAATCAAGGTTTCCTTTTCTTGTTTAAATGTGAAAACATTTTAATTCTTTGGGAATACATAGTCCCCATATACTTTGAAGAAATGAACTTCAACTTTACTCTTTACTCAACCCAAAACTCAAGTCTTATAACAAGGTTAAATCATTTGTAAAAGACTTTTGGAAGATTCTATGAACTTCTCTTAACTTGGCTCTTAACTTCTCTTGACTTGATTCTTAACTGATCCTTGAATTGAATTATGGATTCAAGGATTGAGATTTGTGATAGGAAGGATCTCATAATGTTTAGGAGTGTTTTTAGATAGTTAAATACGAGAAAAGATCAAGAAATCATTGTTTGAAAGCTGGTCCGCAACGCAGAGATGCATTTAAATTTTTGGTCGCGAAAATAATTTTTGAGGCAGAACTATCTGTGACCGCTCCGCTCCGCGAGGGAGGATTTTCCAAATCTGAGGAACAGGTCTGCGACGTGGACCTGTTACCCATATTTGCCCGACTTGTTCCTTCTTCATTTTCCAGCTCCAATTCGCCTAAATTCGATTCTTTTTCTCCAATTATCTTTAGATTCAGATACCCAACATATGCACACAAGAATCTAATCAAACACAACTCTAAAATCGACTTTTAACTCTCAAGAACTCCTCAATCTCATCCCAAATTCAAGAACGAAAGTAAATTCATGAAGAACACACATCAAGAACATTCAAACTTTAAACTTTTAGGACGAATTCATGCTGAATTAAACATGTTTGGCGTGTGCGTGAACGAACCCAACGCTGTGTGAACTCACATACCTCGTAGGGATCACCCCTTTGACGAAATCCACAAGCGATTCTTGAAGAACTTGATGATTCTTGCTCCTTCTCCTCCTTTCTCTTCTTCTTTTCTCTTTTCTAATACCCTTACTCAATATCGTAAAAGCGTAAACTGACCAAGTTCAGTTTAGACCCCTAAGTAATTACCAAAAACGAATTATAATAAAAGGGTAAGGAAAAGACCAAACTACCCTTCTAAAATCCAGATTGGACATTTCTTATTCGAACAACCCAACTTCAAATGGGCATATCTCACTCATACAAACTCGGATTCGCGTAAACTCGGCGGCGTTGGAAAGATTATTCCAAGATCTTTCCTACAATATTTCAAAACACACCTAACTCATTCTGAGCTAGAAGTTATGGTCGTTTGAAATTGACCAAAAACTCAACTTTAACACACTTAAAAATTTCCAGATTTTTTATACTTTTCAAAAATGACTATTTCCTCTTTTTAAATTCCTTTTTAGTTCTTTCCAGTTCTTAATTTTTTAATGATTAGATAGCTAGATACATTTACTTAATATAGGTGTATTTTGTGGAACCTTAAATCCAATAATAATCTTTGAAAATCGTAACATTTCTTTAATTTGTTGCTGCTTATTTTTTAGACCGGAAATTTATTTTTCTATATTTTGGGGTAGTAGGTGAATCAAATTTTGTTTGTTTGTTTTTTAATTCTAGTTGATGTAATTTTTTATTTTATTTTTTGAGATTTTTTTAACTTTTAAGATCTTTTAATGGTGAAAATTTTTTAGACCAGAAATTTATTTTTCTATATTTTGGGGTAGTAGGTGAATAAAATTTTGTTTAATTTTTATTTTAGATGATGTAAATTTTTATTTTGTTTTTTTTTGAGATTTTTTTAACTTTTAAGATCTTTTAATGGTGAGAGAGAGGACGGCAAGAGAGAGATAGAGAGAGAAGCGAGAGAGAGGAGAGGGCAAGAGAGATGGAGGAAAGGCAAGGGAGAGGGAAAGGGTTTGCTATAAGAAATAACATATTGCTTTTTTATATAGTATCTTTAAACTATAGCTATTTTTCACAAATAAGTTGTTAATATTAACTGGTTCCATAATTTTTTCATTATAAAATCATCTTGTTTCGTGTAAGTAAAGAAAAAAATTAACCTCAATATTAAATATATATTATTTGTGAAATTTATTTTTTTATTTTTACAATGAAAAATTATTTTTCTTATTTTTTAGAAAAAAAATAATTTCTTACAAAATTAATTTTTAATTTTTTTAACTAAACAATGAAAAAAGCCAAAAAAAACCGAGTGCGGCAACTAATTTGACTTATTTGTTTGGCACATTTTAGTTATGGGATAGTAACACATGCGGTCCCCTCAATACATTAGTATTCATTTTTTTTGGCCTTTTACTAGCTACATTACATGACAAAAATGAAAATAACTTGGTTGTTAGCCTCTTACTCGTTTGGTGTGAGAGATTAAAAATAATAGTGAAGGGATAAAGAAATAGTGATGGGATAAAAAAAAATTATGTTGTTTGGTTGGCATGTTTGGGATAACTTATCCCACCATTTATATCATAGTGATGGGATAAGTTGTCCCATACACATGGTGGAATAAGTTATCCCAAGATAGCTAACCTCCGGATAACTTATCCTGGGATAACTTGTTTCCAATCAAACGACCCCTACTTATCTTGAATGGTGGATATAAATTAGTACTATTCAAATATCTTTTAGCCCAAAAAGATACGATGTCCCTTAATTTTAATTGATCATCTTCGTTAGTTCAGCCCTTAATTTTTACACTATTTTTAGCACTAGACTTTATTGTATACTCCTTTGTTTTAATTTACGTAATTTAGAATTCGTCCATAGTACGGACAATTAACATTGAATTAATTTCACCATGTTAATAATGGTGAAGTTGAACGAATTTAGAAACTGAGAGCACATGATATTGTTTATTAACATTCAAATTTAAAAGTTGAGAATAGATAATAGACAGAAATATTGAAAACATTTCTGAATTTCGTATGAATTATGAGTTTCGTTTCGAACTATTGATAGCCTTAAAAACACCTCTCTACTTGACTAACTGAACTTAAATTGACCCTTGATTTGGCCATATGAGTAAAATATCCACCTAAATTCTCATTAAGTTGTTCAACTGTTACATGTCATAATTCTAGTATCTAAATTAAATGTATTCCAATTTTATTTTATTTTTTAAAAATGTATTCCAAATTTAAAGAGATATCAATGTATTAATTGCCTACTACTACTGGGAAAAAAACTAATTAACCATCGTACTTCATTAACATGTTTTAGCTATGGTCTAATATTGGTCCCATCGGCACATTAGTGTCTATTATATAATATATATATATCCACTAGTAAATTTAGTCACGCTACGCGCGTTCTGAAAAAAATTTAAATTTATGATTTTTTTTTATAAAATTAAAATATTAAAAATGTTTTAAAGGTTCTTTTTGAACTTCTAATCCAAATAAATGAGACTAAAAAATTCTTACACTTGAATTTGTAATTTAGATTATTTTTTTAAAAAAAATGTAATTTTGATTTGATTCTTGAAATATTGATTTTATCTGAAAGAAAAGAATAAGCAAAAAGACTCTTTAAAATTTATGACTTTATTATTCATTTGAATGCATTTTTATAGGGTTATGACGTGGTAAATGAAGGAAAATATGCATTTACAGTAGATAAATAAAATAAAGATCTGTAAGGATTAACTTAAATTTGCTTCCACTAAAATCATGTTATTTTTTCTAATATAAATGCATAAAATGTAGAACTAAATGAAAATTAATATTAAAATAATTGATCTATCAAGAAAAAAAATGAGATTATTAGAATTTTCATTCTAGCCTCCTACAGATTTTGCTTTATAATATTTACCTTTTAAAATTTATAATATTACATTTATCTTTCTTGTTTTAATTATTTTAACACTTCTTTTGACCTAGTTAATATAAATGTAAATATAAATTATTATTATCCCATTTATTTGTTTGGATTAATCTAACTCAAAAATCTCGATTAAAGAATCTTCTAAGTAGCATCACACATATAAATAGAATTTTCACTCTAGCCTCCTATATATTTCAATGAAATATTTGATGAAGTGAATAAATGAACAATCTTTAATCTCCATACGAAAAGTATTATTATAACCCTTTTTAGGAAGTGTTCTAATTTCAACCTATTACATTAGGTGATTTTATTGTGGGAAGAAAATAATGCTTTCAGTTGTTCATCACCTTTTTTTTCTTTTGCTAACCATTAAAGACAAAATTATTAGACTATTTACCATAATAATGCATTTATATTTTTTGAAAGGCCTTAATAAATCATACTTGCCGAATTTTGAGGAAAATGTGAGTTATGGAGATACTTTTTAAAAATAATATAATTGCAAAAAGAGTCAAGAAAAGTATGGGGAAAAAAGTTTGATCATAGCAAGGTGTCACATTACTTTATTTATACATAACTTTATTATATATAGAGAGATTATACAAATATTAATGTTTAATTTACGTATCTTTTGTGATTCTGACATCTTCTATGATTTTTAAAAAAAACATTATATGAAAAAAAACATTACAACTTAAATACGTAATGACTGAATTAAATTAATGTATGTGAATTTAATTATGAAAAAACAGAAAGAGAAAAAAAATTATAAAGAAGAAAAGAACATGATGTAATATTTTGGGAATGTAAACTTGATATATAACCGTCTTTGTGTATTTTATTTTTTAGTATAAATTGGCTACAATTATGTTTGATAATGTTGATATATTTTCTCATTTTGATAGAAAAAAATAAAATAAAAAAACTTATAAAATGAAATTGGAAATAATGAAATGGAAATTCTTTGTTAGCTCTCCTCCTTTTCATTTAATTTAAAATATTTACAAACATAATTACAATGTGTCATCAATCATTTTAATCTCTAATTAAATTGAAAAATTAATGTATATTAATGACTATGCATTTTATTTTTCTTTCATACTCATTTGCTATCACTTATCTCCCTTCAAATTTGTTATTCGTGTGCCATCATAATGCCATTGTATGTTATCACA
Source organism: Solanum acaule (assembly GCA_036250505.1). NCBI lineage: Eukaryota > Viridiplantae > Streptophyta > Magnoliopsida > Solanales > Solanaceae > Solanum > Solanum acaule. The sequence goes on along the minus strand of JAJOOR010022489.1, from coordinate 10,973 downwards.
ATTTTTTTGTTTTCTCTCTATATATACCGTAAAGGAGATTCCCAAGTTGTTCTCAAGAGTCAGATTAGTTTAAACATATTTTTTTATATTGATAATAATTAGTAAATAGAAATTGTTTCAATAAAATTAAAATAAATGAGATAAGGTAATATCATAAATCACAAAAACAAGAGAGTATTATGAGACAAACATGAACAGAGATCTTTGAAATTATTCAAAGAAAAAACGTAAAAAAAAAAAGAATAAACAAGTACACACTCATTGTTAGCTACGAACCTCTCCCTTAGAACAACCTGCTAAAGTAAAAATAAAAGAGCAAAATCTAAATTTAAGAAATAAGAAATTAGGAGTATAAACAAATTGCACAGTACAAGTACAGAGAACAAAGGTGTAATCATCTAGAAATGAAAAGATAACCCAGTTAAGAATAAAAATCCACAATTATATTGAGATCTTTATTTTTCACTTACCTTAAACTTTATATAGCAATATATAGATTTTTTCCCACCAACAATGTGTATCCTGCATTAACAACAAAAAAGAACAAATCAACAACCAAAAGAAAAAGAAAAAGAAATTATTTTTTATACTACATATAAAAAAGTAAAAATGAGATTATGTAGAATGATACATTTTCATCCATTGATATATAAGTAAGAAAAAGAAGGATGTCCTTTGGACTTTCATCATTGGAAGGTGAAGGGGTGAATTAATTGGCAGTTACTTATTTTTTTAATTCAGCAGTTACTTAATTTTTTTAATAACTTTAAAGATTGTTAAAGATTTAATTTAAATAAAATAAATAGAGAGATGAGAGAGAAAAAACCAAAAAATCACAAAAAAGTAAATGAATGTTATTTCTTGATCTATGAAGTGTGCCACATCAACGGCCTTATGTTCCTGCTTTATATTAATATATAGATTATTGGCGTGCAACTGCAAGTAGAGTTGATGATAAGAAAGGAAAATTTGGCTACTTAATTCTTTAATTTCTTTGATGATTAATGATGAACAACAATATGCACAGACGTATGATAAGTAAAACTAATTGAGGTGTTACAGCTTAATTTTACTCCCTTCATTCAATATTAGTTGTGTTTATATTTTAAACATATTTTTCTCAAATTATTTGTCAATTTATAAAATCAAGAGAAAATTAATTATTATTTTCTCTTTTTAACCTTATAGTAATTAATTCTTTTTAAAAAGTGTCAATAAGTTTGTAAAGTTTTCTTAAAAAAAGGTTATGGGTAAATTTTTTATTTTTTTAAAAAAATGAACAACTAATATGGAGCAGAAATTTTACAATTTAAAACCTAGACCTATAAACATTTTTTTGACTAAGGTGTGCGTGCCTTTGTGAAGGTCATCATAGAAAAATAAAATAAAAAATCAGACAACTTTTACTGAAGTTTTAAATTAGATAAAGGCAAAATTTCAAACATTTTACAGAACTTTTACCTTGTTGCCAATACTAATTAACTTCAAACATTTTTGACAAAATTGTAGCCTTTTTTTTTTTTGGTTAATAAGATATTCATTTATATATATTATAAGTCAATACAAGACCAGTGGCCTGAGGAGTTACATACATCATGGTTCCTTAATACATTAGTACTACTACTAGTTATATCAGCTACTGGCATAGTATGCCTTAATACATTAGTACTACTACTAGTTGCTATAGATACTGGCATGACTTGCCTATCCTCGTTGATTCCAGCAAAAGTAAGCCCCTTCTTGTCTGCGTTAAAGGCCTCCAGAGCAAACGTGGGGGTCTCGATCCAATTCAAAAAGTAGACATCCTGCTTCAGTCCTGCTCCTTTTTAGCTAGTATATTGGCCAACTGGTTTTGGTTTCTCCGGCTATGGCTGACCATCGGGCTCCCCATCTGTCGGGGCAACTCCCTGCATTCAAATATAATGTTAGAGTATGTGTCATTACCTTTAGAAATAATATTGATGACCTCTAATGAGTCTGTATTAATGTGCAGCTTCATAGCATGTATTTGTTTTGCCATTCTGAGGCCAAGTACTAAGGAATGTAGTTCAGCAGACAGAGCATTGTTCACATTGATTTTTGCCGAGAAGCCTTTTACCCAGTTGCCCCTTATTACTCCTCCAGCTCCTCCAGCCTTAGTTGTGGGATCAAAAGACCCGTCGACATTCAGTTTAAGGCCCATAGCAGGAGGTTCCCATTTAATAAATTCTTTCACTTTTCTCTTTTTGCCACTCTTGAAGCCTAGGTAGAAGTATTCCAGTGCTCTGTCTCTGGGTACTCCTATTGGAATGACTTTTTTCTTGTCGTTATGGTAGTTGTTGTTTCTGTTTAGCCATATGTTCCAGATGTAAAAGGGAAATGATAATTTCCATTCCACTACGTTGTTAGATTGGTGGCTGTGTATATTCTTTAAAGCCAACAACCATTCACTTTCCCTTGAGTTAAGAATATTATTGATGTGATTTGTGAACCCCATTTTCCCCCAAAATTGGGATGCCAGTTCACATTCCAAAAATATATGTTTTACAGTCTCCGTTTGGCCACAAATCTTACACTCCGGGTTAATGTTAATGCCTATTGAATGTAGATAATATAGCATAGTTACATATCCAAAAAAAGTATTTTATTTTATTCGAACATTTTAGCTTCCATATCCATTTGACGTTCCTGATTTGGGGACTAGTATTGATCTTGGAATTTTTGGTTTTTATGGAATGGTATGCAGAGGTTGTGCTGAAGTTGCCATCCGCATTCAAATTCCAAGTTGATTTATCAGTTGGATTAGCGGTCTCTGCTAAGTATATTCTATATATTTCCTGGAGTAGTTGCCTGGGTACTAAATTGTTTAGTTCATCTACCCTCCAAGAGCCGTTCTCAATTATACTATTGACTCTTCTATTTGAGTCATGTTCCGAGAGGGGTCCATTTATACAAGACCTCAGGGGTGGATAGTTTGGTATCCATGCATCTGTCAAAAGTCTAATTTGTTCCCCATTCCCTACTACCCATTGGGTGTGCTGTTTACACACTTTCCATCCCAACTTAATGTTGTTCCAGATTGCATTACATGATTTCTTCTGAGCATTGTGATCCACTAGGCCTAAAGGTCCTGCGTATCTATCTATAAGGACTCTTGCCCATAACGTAGTGGGATTCTTAAATAGTAGCCGGGCCAGCTTAGCTAATAAGGCCATGTTTTTATAACTACTCTTCTAGACCCCCAATCCCCCCTTCTTTTTTTCCTCTGTTATGACATCCCATTGGATGAGATGTAGCTTTTTCTTGATTTCAGTGGTTCCCCAGATAAAATTTCTTTGTATTTGGTCTATTTTTTTGTGGTTGAGCTAGGCAGTTTGAATATCTGCATAACATGCGTTGGTATGCTATTCAGCGTGGACTTGGTAAGGGTGGTTCTCCCTGCCATTGTCAGAAATTTTGATTTCCAACTAGCTAGCTTAGACTGCATATTATCTATGATAAATTGGAAGTCCCAATTTGTAGGCCTGTCGTGAAAGATTGGGTAGCCTAGATATTTCCCAAAGTTATTGCTCTTCGAAATACTCCTAATTTCGATTATTCCTTGGATAATGGGAGGCTTACAGTTCTTTGAGTAGATTATTTTAGATTTCTGGATGTTGACACTTTGGCCGCGTAAAGATCATAACCCTTCCAATGTATTTCTAATAGTTTGACATATACTAATGTCAGCTTTACCTATTAATACTAAGTCATCTGCAAAGAACAAATGAGATAGATTTGGACCTTTCCCTGCTATCCTTATGGGCTTCCATAAACCTTGTGAGACGTCATGGTTGATGCGTCTTGATAGCACCTCCATGCATAAGATGAAAATATAAGGTGACATTGGGTCCCCCTGTCTAATACCCCGCTTAGGCTTGAAGTATTTTGTTCTAGTACCATTTATTAGAATAGCTATCGTACTAGTAGTGATGCATGACATAATTATATTAATAATTTTTTGCGGGAATTTAAAGAAATGTAAGGTGTATTTAACAAAGGACCACTCTAGTTTATCAAATGCTTTCTCTAAATCTATTTTCATAAGCATGTTCCCTTATTTCCCCTTCATCTTTCTAAAGTGTGATATACTTGTACTATAATCACGTTATCACTAGCATTCCTATTTTTTAAGAATCTAGTCTGGAAAGGCCCTATGATGCTATTCAAAAGAGGTTTGATTCTATTGGCTATGATTTTAGTAACTATTTTGTACGTCTTATAGGTCTAAAATTCTTAAGATTGGTAACATTTTTACATTTTGGGATTAAACAAATATGCGTTGTATTTATTTTAGGGTCTATGTATTCCTTCGTCCAGATTTGTTTGCAAAAATCCTTGATTGTTGGCCCCACTATGCTCCAGTATTTTTGATAAAAGAAAGGGTGGATTTCATCCGGTCCGGGAGCTTTATAAGGTTCGAAGGATTATATTGCATTAGATACTTCGTCATCCAATAGGTCTTCTCCTATCATGAACATGTTTTCATCAGGAGCATTTGTATCCACTTCGTTAAATTCTCTAAGAGATTGGGTATGGTTTGTATCGAAGAGCTTACTAAAGTAATTGAAAGTATAAAACCAGCTACCACTATCTGTTTGTAAGGATAGAATTTTGTTCCTCCTTCTACGGTTTAGGGTGGATGTATGGAAGAACTTGGTGTTCGCGTCGCCCTCATTAAGCCAATTAATTCTTGACCTGAATTTCCAGTAGTCTTCCTCATTCTTAAGGGTTTTATTATAGTCTTTTATAAGTTTATTTTCTAGGTCTATGAGAAATTTACTATTACAGTAGTTAGGAGATGCTTGTATTCCTTGGATGCGTTTAAGTAGTGTTCTCTTTTTATGAATATATCCCCGAAAGTTGTCTTCTTCCAGCTTGTTAGGTCCTTTTATAATACCCCCAAAGCTTCTAGTAAGTTCCTTTTATTTTCCCAAGCATTTTCGACTATTTTCCCAAACTCTGGGTGTGAAGCCCACATAGTTTCCAGCCTAAAAGGTTTTTTTTTTTGTAAAAAAACAGAGTGTCTTGCTAGGGAAATTCCGGGGCAAATGTTGTACTTGTGCGTCCGGATAACTTAATAGCCACTCATTATTTGCTAGGAAACGGTCTAGTCATTCCAATATAAGAGCTTTCCTATTTTTAAAGCGTTTGTTTAGCCACGTATAACGGCTACCCTTGTACCCCATATCTATAAGCTCACACTAGTTGATTATGTTTTGAAAGTCATTTGTACGACTTGAGTTTAGTTAGTTCCCTCCCTTTTTTTCTGAGTTATGCAGAAGCTCGTTGAAGTCTCCTCCTATTAGCCAGTTTCCTTTATAATTATTTTTTTACTCCTAAGATTTTCCCAAAGAATCTTACGCATATTTCTATAAGTACTAGCACATATAACAGAAAATAACCAGAAAATGTTCATTGAGTTTACCTTTATAATGGCATGAACTTCTTGATTAGTAGTAGTGATTTCATCCAGCTCAAGGATAACATCATCCCATAGCACGACAATTCCTCCAGAGTTCCCTATTGCTGGTACCTCTATCATTCTAGTGAATGGAAATTCGTCCAAGAGAGATACATGGTTCTGCATTTTAGTTTCTAGCAGTGCGACTAAAGGAGGCTTGTGCCAGTCTAGTAAGGAACGAAGTTCCTCCTAAACTCTGGCCCATTGGCTCCTCTACAATTCCATATTATCATATTCATGGATCCTATCATGTGTGGTGGTACCATCAATGGCAAGTTCCTTCTGGCTCCTGCCAGTCTGTTCGTCTCCCTTAAAGTAGGATTCATGACTAGGATATAATTCCCTAATCTTGGGTTTGTCGGAGGTCTTATGTCTAGCAAGGTTTTTAAGAGCCTTGGGTGACAAATAAGGATTAACTTATTTCAAATTTTTCTTTGTAAACTATTATTTTTATTTCTCTTAGTACTACTATCTCTATTCGTGTTTCTCGCAGTAACTCCAGTACATCATCTACCTCTTCCTGATTCCCAACATTCATTTGATTTAGAGGAGGTATTGGAGTAGGGATTGGTACCTGTGAAGCTTACGCCATATTTTTTGGGCCTTGGTTCGAGCTCTCCATGGACTCCGTCGGCACCAACACAGGTGGAGGAGCCCCCTGCTGAAATAGGTGGAGTGGATTGTAAAGAGGGTCCATTCCCAGAGAGGACATAGTTGGAGGTAGGAATGACATTCCTACTGGTATCTGTTCCATTGGTTGTGGAACAGGGGTCTCCCAAGTCGGGATATGGAAGGGGGCAGTTAAGGGGTATTGGTAACTCATGTGTGGTTGGAGTACAAACGCCATCCAAACATGATTGTTGTAGGTTTCCATAGCTAACCGCATCCCTTCCCCCACTATCAGGGCTATGAACATTGGATTCTGTACTACTATGGCCACCTCTCGTTCCTCGATTATCACATTGAACGAGAGGGAGTGCCCTAGCAGGCTCAGCTCCAACCAAGATTGCGGTATCACATTCGGGGGAGGAGCTGGTGTAGCATAGATTGGAGTATTGTTCAGGGGGTGGGCTTGGTTGACAGATGGGGAGTTTTGAAGGTAGAACACTTATCAAGAACTCATCAAGAACTTCAATCCTTAAATTTCAAGAACGAAATTACGCTAAATAAATCATGATTGGCATGTGGGCAAATGAACCCAACACTATGGAAGCTTACATACCTCTTATGAATTAAACCCATGGCGAAAATCCGCAACAAAACTCAAGAATCTCGACGAACGCCTTGATCCTTTCCTCTTTTCTCCTCTTTTCTCTTCTTGAACTCTCAACTAAAACCCTAGGTGTATATTAGGATTATAAAACTGAATCTAATAGGATTAGACCCTTAAAACTTTATCAAAAATGGATTAAATTTGATTGGATAAGGAAAAGACCAAAATACTCCTTACTATTTTTGTGCAACTTTCCTTAACTGGACAACCTAACTTCAAAAGGGCATATCTCACTCGTACGAACTCGAAACTTGCAAACTCGGTGGCATTGGAAAGATAATTCAAACATATTTCCTACGGTATCTGGTAGCACACCTAACTCATTCTGAGCTAAGAGTTATGGTTGCTTGAAGTCGACCCAAAACTCATACTTAAGCATAACTTGCAAAATTTCAAATTTTGCTATTTCCAATTTAGTTCTTTTTGGAACTCAAGGTGCTACATCTAGTGACCTTAACACTTGATAAATTTTTAATTCCTTGGTAAAATCCTACTAACTACGAAGGATGGCTCGAGTCTTAGCTCAAAAAAATTTCGAGGTGTTACAGGTATAAGGAGTGCTTCAATGGGGAAGAAAACATTTGGGGGAAGACAACAAAATAAAGAGAGAACAAAAAGATTAAATATTTTTTTAAAACAAATTGAACCCACAAATTTCATTTACTTCTAAATAAGAAATTTCACATTTTTTTTAACTTTAACTTATAAATTATTAGTTATATATTGGCCTAAAAAAAAAGAAGTCATGTGTATGATTGATTTTACCTTTCAGTTTTTTTTATTTTTATTATTTCACACACTTTGAGGAGAGTGAATACACTCACTTTTCCACGTCATCTATTAAGGTGGTATTTAATTAGTTCAGAATTGTTAAGAGGGTATTTAAACGCACGTATAGTTAAAGTACTAAAGTAAGTTTTGTTGCCAAGTTTAGGGGGGGTTTTATGTATTTTCTCTAATTTTTTTATGGATAGTTAATCCCGCCAATTTAGTACAAATGTGAAATTTTGATACTAATATTCATAATCAAGCGTACAATAAAATAATAAGAAACTTACCGAAATCTCACTTGTTTAGGAGCTAATTATTTAGATATTTTTTAGTTTGCTAATTTACGAATTTTACTAGATTTTGATGCATCCAACTACATGTATCTCGGGATACCGAAATACATAAGATCAAAATTCGATATAATTTGCTAAATATACTATATCAAAGTGAATTTATATTTATATAAAATACAAAAACAAATCTCGTGCGACTCAAACTCCTTCTCAATTAATAAGAGAATGGAAATTATTTTTTAAAAAAGAAAATCCACATAAAGTAAAATTTGTCATTGTACTTCATTGACACGTTTTAGTCATGGGATAATCTCATGGGACCCGAATATTCATTATTTTTGGTTATCGTTAGCCTGTTATCGATATTGAATAGTGAATATAAATATATAATTAAAATAGATGAAATGGTCTGATGGATCCTTATACTTGTTTGTATTTGTATTTTGGACCTTTCAACTTCGAACTTTGTCAACTGAACCCTCCAACTCAATGAAACTCAACATTTTAAACCCCTCTGACTGTTGACCAAGCTTATGTGACAACTTTATTAATGAGTTGAAATAAATACGTGATTCCACGCACAAAAAGAGTGTAGACATAAGAATTTAAATTAAAAATAATTAAAAGAGAAAGAAAATTAGAATAAAAAGAAGAAAACAAAATTAAAAATAAATGTTTCACTTATTTCTTCTTTCCCTTACCCATCCCCGTTTCTTTTTTCCTCTTCAATCATCACTTTGCCTGTTCTTCAGACCTCCATTTCTCTCTTTCTCCCTTTCCTCGCTCCTTTCCAATTTCTTTCTCTTTTTTCTTTTTCGTTTTCTCTTTCCCCAAATTAAAAACGAAATTGTGCCAAAAAAATTGAGCATAATCAGCAAAGGAAAATTCAGAAAATTGGTGGGATAAACATAGTTGTCGGAAGAAATATCTCTAATGAGTATCTTCACCTCTTTTGCTGTCAAAATTGTTCTTGATTTGTCGTTTTTTTTATTTTTCTAGGGTAAAGTGACAAGATTTGATAGTTTTGAATGGTGAAAAGTAATTTTTGAATATCTTTATGAAATTAGATGAAGCGTATTGTGTAAAATTGTGTACAAATATAAAGATATATTAAGGTATTTTATTGGTGATTCATTGGTATCAATGGAGGAAAGAGTTTTAGAAGTTGCTCAAGTAACAATGAAGCGAGTGGAGTGAAAAAGAAGAAAAAATTATTTTTTTTAAAAATAAATAATAAATGACGTGTCATGTAAAATCTGATGTGGAAGATGACGTGTCATTTTCATTGGGCGTTTGAAGTTCACACAAAGCCAAAAGGATTTAAAATGTTGAGTTTTATTGAGTTAAAGGGTTCAGTTGACAAAGTCCTAAGTTAGAAGGTCCAGAATACAAATTCATACAAGTATAAGGGTCCATCAGACCATTTCGCCATTAAAATATGAAGATAGAACTTGCTAAATATCTTTTAGGCCAAGGAGATATATGTGGAGGCCTAGGGCCGTTCAAAATCGAACTGAAATCGATAACTTGAATCGAAAAAAAGTTATTAATTTATCAGTAATAGGTTATTGGTTTAGCGATTTTAATAACAGTATTGATTTTTTTTGTTATCGGGTTATCGGTTCTTAATGGTTTGAGGTTTTTACTTAACGGGTTAACCGATAACCCGATAGTAAATTAAATAATTGCATTTATACTATTTTGTACATAAAGTCCTTGACTTAGAGTTTGGTTTCTACTTTTATTTCTGGTTGTCTCAAACACTTGGTTATTCTACAATGTAGAAGTGTTTGCTTTTGAACAAGATGTAACTTATGAACTCATGTGCATAGTTCATTTGGTTTGTCACCTTGTTTCTAAGTGATTTTCGATGTTTTTATTGTGTCAAATCTTAACGGTTAGATCAATAACCGATAAACCAATAACCAACAAGTCAATATCTTAATAGTTCGATAACGATTTAGCATCTCTACAAATCGATAACCGATAACCAATAAGCCAAACCGATAAATTTTAAAACCGAACCAAATCGATCGATATGCAGCCTTGTGGAGCCATAAATATTATATTCCGTTCGAAAATAATTTATTTATGTTTTGGTACGAGGTGCTCATGGGATCAATTACTATTCATATAAGTGCTCCAATTTAGGCTCTACAACATTACAATGTATATATAGTTAACCAAGGGCGTATTTAATTTAGCTTTTCACTTATGATGTATAAATTAAAATTCATACGTCAGAATTTATTTATAAGTTAGAATATGTTTGAATAACTTATTTTAAGTTCTTTCAAATTAAAAAAATAAAATAAACTTTTAAGGATGGTATCTTGTAAAAGCTACAAAAATTCGAGTTTCATGACTCCACAATTTCATCAACTTTCTAATTAGCTATAAAAATTAGTGTGACAAAGTTATTTTTCAACTTTATTACTATAAATAAAAAGAGAAAAAAAAACTGGGAATTTTACTATGGCAGGTATATTCACTTATTTTATACTTTTAGCTTATTGTCAAAAAATATTTAAATAATTCAAATTCAAAAGAATAAAAATATTCAATAGGTATATATTTAAATTTAAATATCTATATCGACAACTAAAGTTTGTCAGTCACATGTTTTAGTCATGGGATAATCTCATGCATGTGTGGTCTCGAATTAATATTAATTTGTGGTTGTTCGCCTGTTATCTATATTGAAGGGTGAATATCAAGAGACGTATTCAGGATGGGATCATCGGATTTACGTGAATTCATGCTTCCTTTCTGAAATCATATATCGTAGTAGTATATTTTTTATAAAATATTTAAACATAGATGTGTGAACCCACACTTGAAGTATCATATAATGTCGTGCGATGATGATCGAGTGCACCTCTCTAAGTGAGGCTAATTAGGGTGTGTTTGGTATGAAGAAAAACATTTTCCGAAAAATATTTTTCTAATTTTCTCATGTTTGGTTGAGTTAAAAGTTTTGGAAAATATTTTCCAAATCAACTCATTTTCCTCAAATTTAAGGAAAATGACTTAAAAAATTAAGGAAAACATTTTTCAAAACTCTCCTCCAACTTCAAATTACAAAAATAAATTTTAAGCTTATTTTTAAAAAAATATTTTCAACTTCAATTTTTTATTTTTTCACCCCCCCCGC